>JAGDQP010046726.1:0-15219 GCA_022664845.1 Lepisma saccharinum
ATTTTCAAATGTAAAATAATGGGATGGGTCATCAAAGCACTAGGGAGTAAAGTGAAATATTATAAATGTCCCTGTAAAAAGTAAAGTGAAATCTTACATTGCTATCTTCATTTTTGAATTTGGATTTTATTTACAGTATTTAGGCATCTAAGGCTCAGGCAGGGATACGGGACGGGAAAGGGTGTTGGAAGATGTCGGACAGGGGCTATAATGACGGTGCCAAACCGTGCCTGCCGTGATTGAAGAAAATCCTAGAACGGTTCTGTGCTTCAATGACGGAAGGTGTTTCATTTAGTGTTGGAAAATTAAAAAGTATTATAAAGATTTATTAAGATAACCAAACGGGCTGCAGGCTCACTTGAGATGAATTTTCGGGTTAATTTTCAAAACTCAATTTTCAAAATATCCATAAATGCCGGATTCTCGGAAACATATTAAAAAACGCAAAATTTTCTTTTTTAAAAAATATCCAAAATTGTCGAATTTTGAGGAACATTTTCAAAAACACAATTCTTTTCAAAAATTGAAAAATTGTGGAAAATGTTTGAAAACATTAAAATATTTTAAAAATAGTTTCGTAAAACGTCCAGTTACCCAGCGACTTTCACTAGACCGATTTGAGTGATTTTCCTTTTCTAAAATATTCCTAATTATGCCTAGATATGTAATGAAGCATTCGCATTCTTCTCATCTTTATCAACTTTTAATACAACAGAATCTCATTTTCCTCCCTATGTATTTCTGATGAGAATCTTTTCTGCAGAAGCTTTGTCCAGTCGTCCAGCTGTTTCTACTGAACCGATTTTCATGAATGTTTATTTTTTAATTTTCGTATTTACACACAAATATGTTAGTAAGCGGTCATGCGTCTCGAGCCCGAGGCATTGGGTCGAGTTTCAGGTTCCGAATATTCTGACTGATTTTTCTCTAGGGTTTTTCCTGTTACATCAGGCTAATTGCGGAATGGTACTTAAAATTAGGCCCTGGCCAACACCTTCCCGCTTCCCTTCCCCTCCCCAAACCTGCCTGGGCCTTAGATGCTTTAAGGTCATAAATAAAATTAAAAACCTAGGTATGTTACGAAACATTCGCATCCCTGTCCTTCTAGATGTTCTTGCGGAGCCGCGCACACAATAGTCGAGTGCACTCTGTTAATCCTTTCTTGAACTATCGTATAAAGAGCGCTCGGACCCCGCTGTGCTTCAACTGGTTCCGTGGTGTATTCGGTAACGTTTTGGATTTCGGTGCTAAAGGTACTCGGTTCGATCCAGAATCTTGCAAAAATATTTTCTGACCGTTTTCAGGGAACGTCAAGTTTCCTTTGCTTATCTATATTTAAAATAGTTTCAAAATCTTTTCTCCATTAGTAGGTAATAATGTGGGAGCTAACCCAGAAGAACTTTCATTGATTATTTTTTTATATAAAAGATTGGTATCCGTCATTGGATTCTAGGAAGTCATATTCTTTTAGTTTGCAAGCCTGTATCTTCTCAGAAACTAATATCATCACTGACACTTACGGAGAGGATATTACATCGTCTGAGCTATTTCCAGTTTCTCTGGGTCAGTAGTTTAACACGCTAAATTCTAAACTTTTGATTGGCTTCTTGGAAGATCAAAATCCTACTTCAGGGTAAATTCTTTAGTTATAGAAGATGAAACTGAAATTCTACAATACCCGCTGAACATTTGGACAGTTTAGACACGAGCGGCTTATCACCATATATTCTAGAACTGAAAAAAGGAGGATCTATGGCGATGTTTTTGAGGAACTTAACTTAGAACAAGGCTTACATAATGGCATCAGATTAATTCTTCACAAAATATGTGATGACTTCTTAGATATAGAAATTACAATTGAGGTTAATGTTGACTGATTAGTACTTCTTGCTCGCTTTCATTTATCGCCATATGACTCTACTTTTCCATTTTCTTCCAAAACAATACAGTTTACAATTCAATTTGTATTCTAGATGACAATAAATAAGACCCCAGAGCTAGCCCTCACCCTCAGTATTGTAAGCACTTCACTATTGCCTGAAACTCTTTTCAGTTATTGTCTGTTGTATGTAACACTAATCGTGTGCTAGATCTTTTGAGAATGTAAAATTTGAACTAAAACCAATAGATCGACGCACCGCTAACGTTGTTTGGAAAATGTTTTGTAAATTTAAAGAGTATTATATATTTTTTGTTCTATAATAATTACTGATTTATTATATCATTCTCTCTTCTGAGTTTGTCCTTTATTTTACAACATTCTTCTCTCCTAATACTTCATTACCTCTCTTTGTATCTATCCAGTTCCCATATTTTAAAATGCTGCGGAGCAGCACGGGTACACTAGTAATTTATTAAACAAATGTCAAGATCTATAGATTTCAGCGTAACATTTTCAATATACGCAAAATTATTGAAAAGAACTATTGGCTCATGACATATAAAATAACAAAGTTAATTTTAAGCATGTCATTGATTTACATACTATCACATTATTTGTAGATTCTTTTGAATCATAGTCAATTTTGTTTGCTGTTGTCATTTCATTTCTTCTTCTCTCCCTTCTCCTTTAGTCTTACCTTGATATAAGTTTTGTTAGAGAAAGAGTAAGGTGGCATCCGGGGCCAAAATGGCAGACCTTCTGGAAGTCCGAAGATCTGTCATCTTTGGAATGGCCGGTTACCTTACCTGAAATACAAGTAATTATATTTTACATTTTCCTTTGTATTAGATTAAAAACAAATACAAAATATATGTATACTCATATTTATTTGTAGGTACTTATGAATCTCACTTAACATTTGTTTACTGTATTTGTTATATTGCCATTTTTCTTTTACCTTAATTTAAATTTTGTTATTGGTAGAACGGAGTGACATCTGGGGCCAGAATGGCAGATCTTATAGAATTCCGAAGATCTGTCATATTTGAAATAGCCGGATGCCTTTCCTCGAATACAAGCAACTAAAACTTTGGATTCTCCTTTGTGTTCCATTTTGTTCTACACTCACACATTTATTTATAGCTGCTTATGAATCATACTTATATTTTTCTTGATGTAGATATTCCTTCATATTATAGTCTCTTTTCTTCTTTTATTTGTACCATTTTATAAAATTTGTTATGGAAAGGATGAGGTGGCATCGTGGACCTAAATGGCAGATCTTCTGGAATTCCGAAGATCTGTAATTTTTGAAACAGCCGGATGCTCTACCTCAAATGTATGTAGTTGTAATTTTGTATTCTTATTTCTATCGTTTAATTAATTTTTGTATTATATTATCTTGCAATATTAAACTGTATATGCCTTCTTTAACTGGAGATGTATATCTCTGTTGAAGGTGCGCAAATAAATAAATAAATAAATGTATTTTTGAGAGAGTTAATGAGATGTGACATACTATGCGCAGTTGATTAAAAAATCTATAAGTACTCTGTTGTTCTTGAAACAGTGCAAGAAATGAAAACCTAATTGAACAAGTAATGAACACTGGGTAGATGCTCCATAATATTTATTACTTGTACATTGTGTCCTAGCATTAGGGAGGTTGTGGGTTCGATCCGAGCCGTCGACCATCCTGGTTGAGGTTCTTCCACAGTTTTTCCTCAGTCATATCAGGAAAATGGCGGGATGGTACCTTTAACATAGACCCTGGCAGACACCTTCCCGAATCCTTTCCGGTACCCTATCCCGATCTGAGGCTTAAGTGCCTAAAGGCCACAAATAAAATTGAAGAAATGACCCGTTAGAACATTTGCATTGGATTTTAAAAGTTTTGGGATCACTCCCAGTCGTAGACCATCCTGACTAAGGTTTTCATTGTTGCGCAAACTTCATTGTTGCGTCACAGTCCTCGCTAAGCCTCTGTAATGGAAGCTGTTTGGATAAACGCCCCCACCGCCGCCATCTGTGTTTACACCGACGAACGTTCCATAGTAATATGATTGCGCGACTTGCGTCTGCATGCATATGCATGTATGAGTACCACGCATGCGCACGTGCAGTCCAACAGTGCTGCTAACTTAATTCGGTAGATACAATTCGCGCCACCCTGGATTAAATTCTTAATAATCAAGCATTGCAGCGGTTGTACAAACCTCAATCTCAGCAGACCCCGGGGTGGCCGAGAGGGTAGGGCGCCCACGTTAGGTGCTTGTGTTCACGGGTTCAATTCCTGTCGGGGTTCATTGAATGCAGTGGTTTGAAGCCCACTTTACCAAAACTTTAGATCCCGTCCTTAGAAACTCACCAGCTCATTTAGGGCGTTAATAACATTTCTATAAATCAATCTTAGCAATCTTGAATAACACATTCTTTGGTTTCAATCGCGCATACCAGTAAAATTCCAGGATGATACTTAACATATGGCTAGGGAAGTACATTCAGCATTCCTACTCCCACGCATGAAGTTTGCTAAGTGATGGTTTATAGCTTACGTATGTTGTAAATGAGTACGAATATGAAGTCCTATCACAATTCTTCAATTAAGGTGAAAGTGCGATGCAGATTACGAAGATTGTGATTTGGAACTCTCCCCGAAAATGTTGAAAATACTTTTTTTTTTAAATAATG
Source organism: Lepisma saccharinum (assembly GCA_022664845.1). Classification (NCBI taxonomy): domain Eukaryota; kingdom Metazoa; phylum Arthropoda; class Insecta; order Zygentoma; family Lepismatidae; genus Lepisma; species Lepisma saccharinum. The sequence continues at coordinate 4,574 of JAGDQP010046726.1, forward strand.
TCTTCTTGATAATATTCTTTTTTAGAAAAAGAAAAAGAGCAGAACATAATGGTAATATATGGAACTACACTGGCGTTAGCAACATCTCACAGGAATTTTCAGCATGAGATAACTGTATCAAACTTGAAGTCATAAAGAAAGTTACTTCTGGATTTTCCAAGTAGCTGTTTAAGCAAAGAAACAAGAAACAGAAATTTCCTTAGGCGTTCTTGTAGTTGCAGTTCTTGGTGGTGCACTAAGTCACACTGGCAACTTTACGGTATCATACATTTTTGTAGCTTTTGAAAGCCTTTCATTTCTTTAATGTCTCCCTCGATGCTTATAGTCTCAGGTTACACCAAAACTAGCAAGCAACTTCCAGACTTTCGTCAGGTCTAAACGACGTTTAAAGATGGTTATGATAGGTTTAAAATAATCAGTACTTAGTAGTTGATTTTTCGTAACTTCTCAAAGAATGATTTGACAGATTAGTTTGTAGTATTGTTTAAACTTTACAGACCTAGACTTTTGAGTATTTTCTGGGCAAGGCTCGTCTATGTTCGACACTCCTAATCTGAAGGCGGCAGAAAGAAGGACGAATGCAAGCAGCTGTGACCTTGATTCGTGGTAAGATATCGTCACACAAATAGTGTGACGGAGGCGAATCTAGGGGATACTTCAAGCTAATTGGTCGGCGTGGATGGATATGAAACTGCACCACTTTTTCAGCGTTACGGGGACTAGGTCCATTGCAGTAAATATAGCCATGAGGAATATATAAAATTCATAAGTTTGGAAAGAAATTTATTAGTGCTAAAATATAAAAATATGACAGAAATTTCTTGAGCATGTAAACGTAAACGAATGATTTCATCACTTACCCCAAACCGTTGAGCGAGTTCCTGACATGTCTGGCTCGTATCCTCTTCAATAGCTGCTTTCAGCTGGTCCAAATTGAGTGACTTTGGTTTCCCAGATCGAGGTTTATCTTCAAGGCTCTCATCACCAGTCGAAAAGGTCTTAAACGACTTACATGCGGTGCGTTCGCTAACTGTAGCCTCTCCAAATGCCGAGAATATTTTTATTGCTGCTTCAGTATCTTTTGTGCCTAATTTGAACTCGTAGAGTAAACCGGCCCTAATCACTGCGTTTGACATAGCCATAGTTCACACTGAATATCTCCACTCACACGACTAACTGCAATGTGTTCTCTACGATAGCAGACGTGCCACTGACTAAGCTTTCAGACACCTACTCACTACGTCATCTCCGATTGCAAGAGGGGGACACTTAGCGACGTATTGCTCAACGGCACAAATTTAGTTGGGCACCTGGTAATTTTATGAATAATTGCTTCTTCTACTTAAAGTGATAATGAGGTTTACAATGCCAAGTATACTGTACAGCAAGAAATCAATGCGTTATCCATATATTGTGAAACATTCTATCTCCTCTTGGAAGGATATAAGGTATGTGTGGCCATAAAATTAGATATTACCCACTGCCTCTGTCATACCAATTCCTTTCCGGATATTAGAGGGAGTCCAGCGGCATATTCCAGGGTTATCTGGAGATAACTGCACGCATGAAATCCATTTACAAGCAACTTCGGGATTCGAAAAAAATGAGGTGAAGAGCGTTGACATTAATTGGTTCTCAGTCTATACGAGCGATTAATTCAATTCATATGTAATATATTATGACACCCTTATCGAATGTTCCCTTATGTGATGTTGGCCAAGAGGCACGTACAGTGTTAGTGGCATAGCACAGCCTACATATCTATTCATGACATTTTATGCGCACACTGTAACCCAAGATCATTATTCCCGTAGCCGGAGCAACGGACGGGCATTCCCAAGTGACTGAGAGTGGGAGTTCTCTTGTACTGAGCAACAGTTGATAATAACGGTTCCCTACGACATTTGTAACACGATCTCTTTATTGACTGTATAGTTGTAAGTTGATTGTTTTCATTGAAATCTGTTCCACGATTTACCCTTTTTAGTCATAAATCGGATTGTTTTTGTTAGTCGCGTATTTAGATAAGGAACGAATCGACATTTAAAATGTTTAACCTGATTAAATATTCAATTTACAACATTACGTTTTGATCTTCACATGTAATGGTTATCTTTACTAGCGAGTAGAAAATATGCAATAAGTAGCTGTAGTGCCATTGAAAGTAGTAAACACTTTAAAGTGTTTACATAGTCATGCATCTTTCGGGACGGGCGTAAGGCATGGTGCTGTTACCGCCCATAAAATTCATTTTATCATTATCATGCATCGTCATCGAATGTTACACTGTATGCAAAGTTTCAGATATCTAGTTTGTCTGAAAGAAGGTTAAAAATAAATAACAAAAACTTGCTCTTCACAACGTTGAAAGCCCTGTAGAAAGTTTAATTTTTTCTAATAAAACTAATACGGTTTATTAGATATATGGTATCCCCCAATGAACATCATATGGTGATGAACATCACGGTAGAACACTGGGTTGTTTAACGATTAATATTATATCAGGTTCAACGTGGAAAATAAACATTTTCAATGTTTGATTGGGTATAATATCCTCAGTTTGTAACACTGTGTTTTGAGCCTCACGTAGGATGTTTATATTCACTAGTGTACATCAAATACCTAACTTCTGTAGTGTAATTTGAAACATAAACATTAACTCAGGTTGATAACACTTACAAGCTGATTATATTAGCGAAAAAATATATGGTAACGTGTTGTCATTGGATTTAAGGTTATGCTCAGAGTTTCAGATTACTAGCTAATTTGGAAGTGGGTTAAAATAAATTACAATGTTTGCATCTCATAATCAGCATCAAGCACAAATAAATGGAATTGAATTTATTTATGGGCTTTAGGTATCTATATCACTGGTCGAGATAGGGTAGGGAAAAGAATATTAGAAGAAGTCGGACAGAGTACCATCCCGGCATTTGCCTGGTGTTACTAAAAGTGCTGGAAAAACTTTTCTGGATGTTCGGTACTGGGATCGAACTCACAATCCCCGAATGTTAAGGAAACGTTCTACGATCTGAAATATGGTCATAAGTTCTACCAAATACAAATAAAGTCAAATAAAAGCGCGTAAAATTTATATGGGAAAATACAAAAGAAAATATATTTCTCCATGTTCTGGAAAATTCACGAAACTTCATGTTTTATTAGCTGCAAAATTTCAAAACTTCACTATTTACGTATGAAATGCGTTTCTGAATTGTTTATGGCACACCTAAAACAAAGACGAGAGTCATATATATATATTCTAAAAACTGAATGGAAAATTTGCAGTCTCCTGGATTTCAACCCGGATTCTCTACTGAACAAGCTGACGCTATATCCACTGAACCACTGTAAGAACTTATAAATTCTGCTTTGGAATCTTTATTTACACAGCACGTAGTGCGTTACAAGCCAGTTACGTAACAAGCAAGATGGTGGCATCCTTGGAAATTACGAGAGCGTGAATCTCTAAATGAAAGCGCTGTTCTAAAGCGATCGTTGTCAAAATCGTACTCTAATTCTACCTTAGCCGTAGGTGTCTGAAGAACTCAAAGACGAACGCAAATTCAAGGAATTGGTAAATTTCATCTTTAAAGTGTCACAAAACCACTAACATTATTCCGAACTGGGTAACGTCTAAGGAGAGCCCATTCGAATCGCGTGTGCAAGAAAATACACACAAACCTAACCTAACTTTGATCACTAATTTTATTAAATTTCCTAATGCGTATATACATAAGAAAAACGTCATTTTTCTGTTTAAAATTTAAATATAATCACGCCAGGTACTATGAACAAGTTTTCCGGTACGTTAACCATTAAACGAAACAAGAAACACTGAGCAAGGAGCTTGGTCTCCTTATAATACAGCAAAGCTAGTTGTTACAATACAATACAAAAAACACCAAATCTAGGCCAAAATGCAGCAAACCTAGACAGAAATACTACTGCAGCTTGAAGGTATTTTAATTTTCCTATAACCCCTCGTATTTATGTAACCAACCATACTCTGCAAGTTGCTGGGTTGCAGCCATTCAGTTAATCAATCTGCTTCAATAATGCGGCGTCGCAATCAACGCCAAAGAACGTAGTCAACAAATATTAAAACATTGAAATATTCGATTCTTTAAATTATTTATGGCCTTCAGGCATCTCAGGCTCAAACCGAAATATACTCCATTTACAATAAGATATTGGTGATCTCTACATACTAACATCCATCTTCAGATGTCTACTGAAACGTATGTGTTTTGAGATTGAATCCGTTTGGATGTAAGTAAAGTAAGATTGCTAGTAATTTGTTTCATAAGTACGTAAGTCCCTTCTCTTTTAAATTTAGAAAACGTGGGATACATCCTGTGGCGTCGAAAGGGGTGGTGTATTCACTTTTTAACAAATATATTGCACTACACTCGCAATATAACCTGGTAATATTTTTTTCTTTATTTGCAGCCAAACGAATTCAAACCAAGCTGTAGCTGGTTACATTTCTTTTATGTCACTCTATTATTTCTGATTGAATGCTTTTTCTGTGTAGGATTTACCAGTTAGGATAACGGCATATACTATATTTTACCTTCCCGGAACGCCTTTCTCCTTTTGACTGATTCAGAACATTTTGTGTTACACTGACAGTGAGTTTGAAATTATTCTCGTCATTACTTTTGTTTTATTGCTAATGATAACTTTTAACGAGATAAAGAATAACTTAATTTCAGATTCCTTTCATCAATTCTATCTAATTAGAAGCGAGACTAATTGGATTACTGTTATTAAAACTCTTGAAATGGGTAGTCATGCCTCTCATAGTAAATATTTTAATTTAAAAAATATTACATGTTTAAAACGTGGAAACAGTCGTGCCGAAGAGTTAAAAATGTTCAAATGCGGTATTGTAGTACAGGAAAGACCTTCAGAGGCGCACACTATAGTCTATATGGCATATCCAGTTACCTTCCACTCATTGTGATTCGCGATCTGGACAAAGAAATAAAAAGTTTACACTGTGAAAATAATATACCGGGTGATTGATTTCAGTGTACACAAAATGAGGGTGAATTATTGGCAGAAAAACAAGAAAATAATTCCTTTGAAGAATTAAAAAAAATATCCCTAATTTCAGAGCACAGGAGCTCAAAGTTTCGGCAGAATGGTCACATATCTCGCCACATAATGACATAATCCTTGTAGGCTTAGCAAATCACAATCGAAGTAGTACCTTATACATCAATATAAACAATGTTTATGGTTAAGGGAGTGCCGCATAGACAGGTGAATTTTGCTGTCAAGGATTAAATGGTTTAACAGGACAAGCATAGAAATCACCTCTAGAATGCATTCAGAAACATGACGTAAAAATAAATATTGTGTACTATTTTGATTGTGATTTGCTGAGCCGACATGGCTTACGTCATGCCTTTTCGAGATATGGCGTCATTTGTGACGAAGGAGCCATAATTTTGAATTTCTGAATCTCCGAAACTACGTATATTTCGGAAATTCCTCACAGAAACTATTTTCTTGTTTTGTTGTCAGGAATTTACCCTAAAAATTTTTTACATGCGTTAAAGAATCATCCTGTATTAATAATAATGGAATGAGACTAGTCGTCCGAAATATTATAGAAATACTCTGGAACGGAATATGGTAATATGAATACACAGTATGTGTAGAATACAATTACATCCACATAAACTACACACTAAATTCAAAGAGTAAAATTTTGCTCAATATCAGCGGAACATGTCATTGTTTTAGCACGAGAAAGGGACTAATCTTTAAGCTGGATTTTTATCGAAGAAAAGATGATACATTTCCGCTAGATAAAGATGTAACCTATGGTACATCTTTATCATAGGTTTCGATGGAAACGTAGACAAACTAGACATAACATATTTTGTGGTGAATTTCAATCTATTAAAATAACATTTTCATGTTTTACCATGAAAAAAGGACTCAATAAAATCTTCAAAATATAAAAAGATGCAAAAGGAAGCATTTATTCATAAGTAGTAAGAAAGAAAAGTAATGTACTAATGAATGAAAAAGAGTAAACAATCTTCGGGAGATTTGAACGCGGTATCTTCCAGTCAACTATCCAACGCCTTATCCGCTCAACCAGTCGTCCAACTGTGCGAGTACGGCTTTGAATGGTTTCTTTCGTCTTGTCAGATACACATTAAAAAACAAACTCCTTGTGGAATTCAACATTTTTCGGTGTCCGAGCGTGACGACCACTTTTTTTTATAAAATCAACACAACTTACGGTAACTTTGGTTAATACTCGGCTCTTCGCTATTTCTGTACTGTCTATATGAGAAAAGAACGGGAATTTAGCTGCTCTGCTCTTAAGAAACCATCACAGTATTGATCTGGAGGGACTGTGGGAGAGTATCACATGTTCAGTAGGATGTTCAGGCCACGGATTCGGACTAGGAATCTCTTGATTATGATGTAACCACGATTGTGCTAAACTACCTTGCTCATTAGTACTCGTATTTTTGACGTCATTATTTTTGCTGCGAGAGATCAGTAGGAAAAACTTGAAGAATAATGTAAAAAGTTTAATATAAAAAAATCCTATTAACTTTTCCAAACGTATCTATAACATTTTGTATATGCTGAAAGCTCTTTATGTAAGTTGATTTATGCCGTACTGAAATTACATAATTTGCTTTCTACGGTGATATAAGAAATGTGAAAATAGTGTTTCTGGCAGGATTCGTCTTCGATCAATGATTTTCGTCTTCCTGTTTACAAATACTGTCGAATAGTAATAAATTCCAATCTACTTAGTGCACACTTGAAGCCCTTTTAAGTTATTCATTCTTCTCGCTGAAGCAACGAGAAGCATCCTTCTTGCTCTCGCATCGTCAAATAAAGCGCTCTGCTAAGGAAAGCGTTTCTTTCTATTCACTCCTTTGAGGGGTCTATCCAACGTTTCCGTCGTGGTGCTTTTTTGATCGCCTCAAGAAAACGTCATCGATCGTCCAATTAGAACTGTTCGCATCGCGCCAAGCATTCAGAAATGAGGTTCCGCGCGAAAGTATTGTGCTGGGATATTGGTAACAAGAAGACGATAGAAAAAAGCTGTCTCCAACAGACGCTCAGCAGAACTAACTTGTAGCAGCAATTGTATTATTTTATCATTAGCCCAAGGCAGTAAACAGACACAATAGAGACCGTTACTATTATGTTGACACTGAAGCAAGTTTGTCTTTAACAGATAAATCATAAACGCTTTTTTATGTTAGTTGGAAGATTTTTACACGAAAATACTTTTCCGTATTTTAAAGTCTGAAATGATCTAGAAATTTTGTTCAAATATAAAATTTGTGGCTTATATACGTCAGACCATAACCTATTTTCGTTCTTTAATTTAAATTTATTTCTGGGTGTTTATTGCCACTAAGACAGAAACTCGTTAAAAGAACGAGAGAAGAAGTCTCTCGGCGAAGACATCTCCAGAAAAGGGAGAAAAAGGCAGCGGACAGAGCCTTGTGCATTTCCGGCATTTGCATCTTCCCAGCACTTAATAAAAGTTCACGACGGTAGCCATTAAATCACACGAAATCAGTCCTTTGTTATTTTATTATTTTTGTTTCTGCGTGTAGCAAGAAACCACATACCAAATCAACTTTAGTTCAAATTTGGAAAGAGTGTATAGCTCTATTTCCTGTAGACGTAGGATTTTTGTTAAATCTTTCGTCGAATGTTATATCTTTGTAAATTGTTCTTCGTTAAATATGTGTAACTTAAAAACATCTAATGGAACACCTTTATTTGAATTTAAAGGCAGTAATAGTCTATAGTCATTATTTGCTTTGAGCATTAGGCTAACATCAAACAGAGAATTATGTTATTGAGGTATAGGCCAGCGAACCTCTATTCTAAAATTTGGATCTCTCTTACAAGGAACACTCACCAGGTAACAAAGACCGATTTTGATGAAAATTCGTATGTAGGTACAATGCCTAGGTAAATTTTAATAACAAAAATGATAGCACTATGGTCAACAAATGAGTCGTATGCGGAACAAAATCTATGATTCATGTTGTAAGATAGCACATAAGTTCACCCATACTCTTCCAATAACAACAAGGGTACTGAGAAAGGTGGATTGTAGAGATGAAATCGAAAAGGAAAACGCCTTTTCTTTTACAAACAGTTAAATATATTGAAAGCAAATGACTATTAGTGAAAATTGGACAGGATGCGATACGTGCTGGAGGATATGACATTAATGACAAATAAATATGTGAAATTGACCTACAGAATGTCATTTTCACCTAGTTTTTACACCTTCTTGAAATTGAGACTTCATCTTCCGTTAGTGTATTTATAACTTTATATTGCATTTTATGTTACGGCCATGAATATCATATTTCCTAACATAACAATACCTCTTCTATAGCTGTTTGGTTTTCGTTCCTTCAAATGTTTCAACAGAACATGTTTTTTTTTTTCATCATTCGCTTCAGTTATTCTCTAGGTCAATTTCACGTGTCATTTTGTACAGGATTAGAATTATGCCAAAATTAGTTCATTTCTGGGTTTCTTGGAACATTCCACTGCATATTTATATATCACATGACTCACTTACAGTTTTAAAAATGTTGAAGGATAGTCAAGATGGACGCTTTCAAGATGGCGGCCATTGATGTCATATACTCCAGCATGCATCTCCTCCTGTCCAGTATCTAATAATAGCCATTTGCTTTCAATATATTTAACTGTTTGTAAAAGAGAAGACATTATCCTTACTTTGTATTCGATTTACTTCCTCTCTGCATTCCATTTTTCTCATGTTCCCTTGCCTTTATTTGTCGAACATAGCAGCTATAACTTTGGCTGTGAAGGTTTGCCTAGACTCTGTACCTACAAACGATTCTTTATCAAAGTCTGGTTTTGTCGCCTGGTGAGTGTTCCCTGTTGGAAAAAAAATATTTTTACTTTAAAAAAGATGCGAATTTGCAAGTAACTTTATAATGGTCTTACTTATTTACTTACCCTATGGCTTATGGAACTCGCACGTTCATCGCCGTAGTAACAAAGGTTCCTGGGCAAGATCAAACCAGTTTTCATCACAATCAAAGATCTTTTCTAACATTGTCGTCTCACTACCAGGAAATATTATTGGAACTACTGCTTACTATTGTAATAGTTAATCTCGAGTAACGCCTTTGTTTTAAACATATTACAACTTTAGGAATGAATTTATTCCCTGCAAGATTAAAGGCCTGTTGGAGAACAATTTAATTCTGTCCACTCCAGTTCTAGTTCTAACCAAGAATCGTTTCTTCTTTCTAACCTTCGGTTACTAGGTTCACTCAGTTTCCTATTAGAAGTGACTCTAGAAAGACTGTTTTGTGAAATTGACCACTTCGTCACTTGTTTTACTCAACAAAAGGAAATGAAGGCACTAATTACATGCTTATGCAACACTTTAATGGAGAGTGCAAACAAGCATCTTTCCTCAGTGAGTCACTGAGGCTTAGAATCAATTTACAAGTAAAACAAGTTTGCAACTTTTGTACACAGGAGAACGTTCATTCAGAAGTAACAAATATCGCTCAAAATTGAATCCAAACATCTATTTTCTCGAAACAAATAACTGTATATGTAGCTTTGTTGTCATTAAAGTAAAACTAGAGATAGATAGATACGAGAATTTCTCCATGCTCGATCACGATACTTTCGATACTTGATATTGATTCGATACTCGATACTTTTATTTACAATATTAAATAAGACATACATTATTTAAAATAAAAATATAAGTTTACTGCTTTCCTATCATTTAACTCTGTCGTGAGCCATAGATGCCTAAAGACTATAAATAAAAAGATATAAATTATAGAACTAACTTTCTACCATGAGAATATTTACAGAGAAAGATATATCTGGGTCATAAAAGATATAAAAGTATCTAAAAAGTATAGAGTTCAATAGTTGAAGTATCGATCGATACCGATATTTTGCAAGTGTCGGTTGTATCGAGTTATCAAAAGTATCGAGAAACCATCTCTAAGTAAAACATATAAGAAACAAGTTAATATATAGGGAACAAGATACGATTGCGATTTTCCCAATCTGAAGTTTGTAGTACTACCTACAACGCCACGGTGACACTTACTGAAAGCTTATTAATTTCGTTTATTGATGATGGTACACAAAGCTACTTTCAATATGATACTGCAAAGGATAAACACAAGTTTCATTAGTAACTTACATGCAGTTATTTGATATTTATTCCTCTGTATTTATTCCATTTACATCTCCATTTATTCCTTTGAAGATAGTGTTGGTTAAGTCTGTATTTAATTAGTAATTAGAATGTAATTTCCATATTGATTGTACCCATTTGAGAAGAATATCATAGCGTTTTAATGCTCGTTTAAAGAAGCATAAAAAATTGGATATATCAACATGCATGGCAGTGCATGAGCCAAGTTCTTCACGTCAGGCAACTTCAGCACTGCCAGAAGTATGTTATACAGGAACAAGAGGTTATGGCAAAATCGACGATTTGGGGGCCCCGTAAGAAAAAAGATGATAAAGATATTAATATGAGCTTCTTCCGTTAAGGAGATATGGTAAATATGTGCAGATGTACAAAATTTCATATTCGTATCTCAAACTATGTT
>JAGDQP010046727.1:0-15219 GCA_022664845.1 Lepisma saccharinum
TTTTTTTTTTTTTTTTTTTGCTGCTGTGTCGTTTTCAGATCTGTAGTGCATAGGCATCAAATGCAAGGAATGGATACAGATATATTTCTTTTTAATACAGTTTCGTGTTAGAATTTCTTTAGCGTGGCTGTAAAGGAGGTTTTGAATCTCAGGGGTTTCTGAGAAAAGAATCTAGGTCTAGGAATCTAGCTCCCAGTAGATGATTTGTAACTTGCTTCCAGATCAAAGCGCGTAGTGTAACAAGTGAATGAGTATCTGGAGTCCACCCATTCGTGGTCCCAGTCCCTCCGTGTGACCTTGCTAGTGTTTTGTGGGATGTGTTAGGTATTAAGAGGAATTCCCTGTCTCGCCACCAACAGCCTTCGTAGTTCTTGTGCTTATTGCTTTTAGTCACTGCAAATTATTATAGTTCTTCAAGCAATGCCTTGAAACAAGGAACCAAACGACTGTAGCTCAGTTGGTACTGGTAGAGCCTTGGTTTCGCGTTCGAGAGGTCCTGGATTCGATACCATCTGTCGACCATCCTGACCGACGTTTTTCAAGGCCATAAATAAACTCAGACTGAAAATATAATATAAGAAAGAAACTTAGCATTATAGTAACTTTTCTTCCGTTGATATAACAAGGATATAATTGTACAACGTACAGACTAACTTACATTCGGACGTTTAGTAACATGCGTACCAATGTCACATGTCAAGAACAGGACGTATGTTCTTATGTCAGGCATTCTTGATTTTTTTATTACATTGTGTTATTTGGCGGTCAATATTCAATGCTTTTGTTAACAAAGCGGTGTGTTTTAATATTCTATGGTGTGAATCACGATTCATTCAGGATTAGTTCTCCACGAAGTAAAGAGCGAATATAAATATCACATTCATTTGTATTTGTGGAAGAGAAAGAGAACACTTGTTGTTGCACGTATTTGCAACCGTGTTCTTCATTTAGTTGTGTATAATATGTTCTGTATTTGGTAATATGTGGAGTCTCCGTGGCTCAGATGGTAACGCGGTTCAAATCCCGGTCAGGACACTGGAGACTTTTCTCGGAGTGTTCCCATGCCTGGTGCTCTGAGGTACACTCAGCCTCCTATCAAATTGAGTACCTCAGACTTCGGTATTCCTGGTCATCTTGGGAGGTAAAGGCGGTCGAGTGTGGGACTGACCTGTTCTTGCCGTAAGTCGTGGAGCGCTTACCTTCACATCCCCCATGGACCGTGCGCGGTTTACCTTTTTTATTTGGTATTACAATGGAACATATCAGTCTATATCAAATATTCAAATTTGGCCTGAGCCAAAGTTGCCTGAAGACCTTAAAACAAAATTCAAATTCAAAATTCATTATTTAAAAAGAATTTAAGCACAGATTTCCGAAACATGTTGAATATTATCTCCATTCATAATAGCGTTTGAAAACACATTATCAAAAGTCCTTGCAGGTATATCCTGAATCACCATTGTGATGTTACTTTAACTCATCCGGTATCCCAGGATCGTCATTATAAACAGTTGTTTAAGATGTCACCATAAACGAAAGTTGAGAGCGGTAATGTAGAAGAAGAAGATTTAATAGGCGGAGTGGAATCAATATACTAATAGAGTAATGTTAGTCGATATATGACTACAGATTTAAGGTAGACAGGCTTGTACATATGTAATATCTTTAATCAAATAAATAGATAAGATCTGAACTACTGAACGATTGTCGAATATCATCAATCAGTACTTGAGCTATTTCCAATATGTGAAATTTAGTTAGTACCATTAATCCGTAGTTCAGGCGACCAATTATGCACATCTCCAGTACACATCGAATAACTTTTGGGAACCTATTAGCATGCATGGAAAAAGTACCAACCCGTCCCGGTAGCAGCCAATAAATCTTTTTCATTTGTCCCGCTGTAATGGGGCCCTTTTCATGACCTCCCTAAAAGCTAAGCCAGGATGTCTACTAAAGGTTAATTAATTTGAAAATCCATGTTTCTTCCAGGTTTATTTTTCTCCTTTGCCAGGTTATTAATTTATTTAAAAGTTTCTTCTTTGAGTCATTATATCACATGAAAAATATTAATATGCACACAGAAGGGAGTCGAGAAAATTGTCCAGCAACAAACAAACAACCAAATAGTATATACAACTCAAATGTATAATTCATATTTTAAATAAAGTTTCAAACGACATATTAGTTCAGATCCAAAATTAAGGAAATATAAATCTTTCTGAATGTTTAGTTGAAACTGTTAGATGGATTTAGTGAAACAATTAACAATTTTAAACAGTTCTCTTTTTTTAAAAAAAAGTTTAAAATAAACAATTCATGTGCATATAAAACCCAGCTTTAATACACATGGTCACATTCTTTTCGGATGGGAGAATGGCCAATTGCTTTATTTATACAAATGCATTTAAACCACCTATTATTAATTTATAGCATTTTTCTTCTTGTAAATAAACAAAACATGTTTATCAATTGCCCGACTAAGACAAATTTGCCTAAACATGATAAATAGAATCAACTGGATTTAACTTGCAACTAATATGATTCATCTTAAAGCAAGATTTTCAATACCGTCCTCTTGTTCTTAAATATGAAATGGCTAGGCCTTTCGGAGCGGCTCTCGCTCCGTCTTCAGGGCGTCGTAGAGATGTAATTTTGTGTGACTGTAGTTCTTGTGTGTGGAAAGATGTGTATTATTTATTAAACGAAATACTTGACTCCAACTGTAAAACCCCCTATTTTAAAATTACTCCGCTGTCACTGTTGCTAGACGCTAAAGACCTTCGAGTACCTGGGATTATATTGTAAGAATTGGAGTCGAATATCTGCCATGTGTAGATAAAATGAATGTAGGCCATATTTACAACAAATTCCTGTTCGAGTATAAGAATTATCAAAAGTATTGTATGTACAGATGTGTTAAAATTGGAAATGAAGTAATCCAAGATAAATAGGTGGAAACTTAAGAAAAATATACCTCAGAAAAATAAGCTGTTCGGTACACTATTCCACATACAATCTAATTTCAGAAAAAGCTACACACACTTAAATTACATCTTAACGACAGCCTGGACTGAGCGAGAGCCGCTCTGAAAGGCTTAACCACTTCATATTGAAGTAACGACTTAAGAAAACGACATAAAAAAAACTTACTTTAAGGTGAGTCATAATAGTCTTAATTGAGCAAAATATGTGTTGAAGATAAAGATAAAATGAATTGTATGGGCGGTAACAGCACTATGGCTTACGCCCGTCCCGAATATATGTTGAAGTTAAGGTAATTTCAAAACTTAGATTAACACAAGAACCAAAGCACATAACCAAATTAGTCCAATCAGAAAAAAAAGACATGCGCGATTAGAGTAGAAGATAAGAGAAAGAAGAAATGGGGAGAAAAACAGAGCATCAATCAGAATGACGATGGTTGATATCAGCTGGGGTATCCTCGATGTCGCTACACCCGTACTCACTAGAAGTCTGAGAGTCCCTGAGGAGCATCTTACAAAAAAATTATTACTTTAGGTGTCTCACTCTTTGACCTTAAATTTGCTAATTCGTTAAAGGTTTTTTCTTCTAAATGTTTACAGTTTAAATTTGTAAAGTAAAAATTTAAGTTAAAAAATAGTAACCTCAAAAAATTCCAGGTCTCGACTTGAATTCTAGGCTTTTCCCAAATGTTCCAATCCAGTAGACACCCTGTAATCTTATTGTCACTGTTGTCCTACTTTGATGAGAATGATGGCGTTATCTCTTACACCGACGCTTTGCTATACCGGAGCTTCTCTTTCCGCATCACAAGTTTGATTTAGAATTATCGCTGACAGATTTATGACCTTCACAACATGGTGGATTAGGAACCTAACGAGAAAACGTTCAAGAAATTACCAAAAAAGCGAATTGCCTTTTTATTGCTTCGAATACACTTCATACGAGAAGTCAATTCTGAAGTGTTATGATTGCACAAGTAGATTATAACTTATGATTTGAGATTGGTTATTTGTTGTTTCCTATCACCCACGCTATAGTAGCTAGTATCGGGTCTTCTATAGGTATTCGCTGGCACTTCTTAACTTTCATACTTAATTTTTGTTCGGAGGTGCAAAGTTTTCCGACTTACATCGTCGCGTAATGGGAATGTTCTTCACTGATCTCGTGAATACACACCGTGTCATAGGCGTACCGCGCTTCAGGTAAAGTTCAATAGCGGTGATGGGAGGAAAAAGAAGGTGGGTGTTTTATGGTGGTACAATACCACAAAGAGACAACAGGGAATAACAAAATCTTAATTTTTCGGTTTGTTTATAAACCTTTTAGTAGAAAAGGGCCATTATCGTCCCCGTGACCCTCTTGCTGTCCCGGTAGCACCGCTACCGTGCTATGGAAGATTTTCCATGTATGCCTAGTAGGCCCTTTTCAGCCATGAACGCTATCATTGCAATTTGCTAGACGTTATTAAATACAGAAAGTATACATACTTGGATGTATCTTTATATGAAGAGATCTGCTTAATATGTCAATACCACTATTCATTGGAATGAAGGACGATAAATCGCAGCTTAGGATCTGGTACGAATACTCCATAAGAAAAAGGTATTCCGTCTTCATCAACACAGTAAACAAAAGTAAAGACAGCTGAAAGGGAAGAAATGACAATAGAATACATTGTTTCATATAAATACAGAATACCAAGAACAATTACAATCAAGTTTGATTCCGCATGACGTCATCATAAATACCAAGAACCATAAAAACCGGTGAACACATAAGAATCACTTTATAACAGGATCGAATCGGTCGATCGTGGAAGCTACAAACTTGTAGAGATCAAACATTTCTCAGAAAAAAAATATCTGGAAACTGCATGGTGGAGTGGCTGGTGTGGAAACTGACTGATATGGCGAATTGTTTTACGTATCAACGAAAATATTTATCATTTGTTAACTTTTAACAGCCTGTGTATGATTTAATTATTATCGAACGAATCACCCTTGCATTAAGTTGGTCCTATCTCGGTGTTCTAATATCATATATCCATTGTTACATACTATCTTTGATTCTTGGTGCAATTTGTGAACTGAGCGACCGTAGCTCAGTGGTAGAGCATTGGCTTCGCATTCGGGAGATCCTGGGATCGATCCCAGCGGCCGACCATCCTGACTTGAAGATTTTCCAGGGTTTTCTACTAAGTCACACCAGGCAAATGCCGGTATGGTACCTACAAAATAGGCCCTGGTCTTACCTTTCAACATCCTCTCCTCCACCTTATCTCGGCCTGAGCCTTAGATCCTAAAGGCCATAAAAATAAATTCAAATTCGTGCAATTTGTCGTAACTTCCAAAAGTATCTCCTATTAGTATGTAATTGTGTCTGTAAGTGTAATAATATTGTTCTCTTTTCTAGATCTACGATCTGCGGGAAATAATTCGTGATCTGGAAGTCCAGCTGGAACAGAAGAACAAGAATGAACTGGAATATACGCAAGAAATCAAGAATCTGCGTTTGGTTGTGGACCAACAAAGTAAAACTGAGCAAGAGCTCACGGAAGAAGTAAGTCTTGATGATATCGCCATTTTTCTACTCTTCTAAAATTGTAATTTTATACACAATTTTTGTCCAAGTTTTTGTGAATTTAATAGTGATTTTTTTATGAAACAAATTCTGCATGAAATAAATAATGTGAAAGCGTAATTTTGTGTTGTTTGTGTACAGTAGTGGTTGTAGCTTTAATTGACGTTTCATGCTACAGTTAGTTGTACACGAAGATGGGCATAATGCACGAGGAGGCTATCAATTATTACTTACGAGTCTGCCTCCAGGCTTTTGTTCAGTGCATATATTAACACTAAAGACGTTTTGGTGCAACTATGACCCTTTTTTAGAATTCAAACGTAAAATATGCTGATACAGGATAGTATGAAAATAGAACGAACTCACTCTGTGGTGTACGGAACTCGCAAGCTCATGGCCGCCATAACAAACGTTCGCCATTGGAGTCTATCCTGTGCAGGATCAAGCCAGTTTTCATCGTGAGCATTTATCTCTCGAAGATTCCTTCTGACTAGGTCACGCAGGAGGCTCTGACACACTCAACTCTTCCATGTGGAACGCTTCCTATTTTTGTGTGAAACTTTCCTTAAGAGGACTCCTCGCTCCAACCTCCCCATTGTTAACATTTTTCAAAGTATTTCAAAAACTAATAGCACTATCAAAAAATTAAGTTCATAGCGCTCTAGAACTTACAGATTACTATGAAATACAATGGACAGCGATCTCGAAATCTTGTTGCTTGATGAGTGCTGAAACTTCAATTAAATATTGACGTCATAATCTTTAAAAACGTATCACTTATCAATGGGGTGAGGGGCCCTCTTAAAATAAGTAATCAAATAGTAGCATGGTCTGACGTCAGCTTCAAAACAACTGAAATTAATGTAAGCAGATTTGCGTATAAGTGAACACGTGCTAGATTTGTTTGTGAGATGAGCGCTAACTGGGAATTTTTCCCCCACATCCCTCTATACACTCTCTTAGACCTCCCCCCACCCCGAACTTCTTTCTACACCCTCCCAGATGCGAAAAATAATCTGCATAAATACCGATCACAAACCAAGAAAACGCTCTTACGCGACATCTATACGTCTAGTTTTGATGTTCCGGGAAATACCTAGCGTCAACGGTATATTCGACGTAGAATCGTGTTCATGTATTGTTCTCGGTAGTATTTCATTTTTATTTATTTATTTTCCAGATTATTGTAACTAAAATGTTTTGATGTGATTTCGCTATTAATAACTATCAGAGAAGATATTGAGTAATAGTATTTGAAAATTATATATGGTGCAATTTAGTGTTTAAAAAATGAAGAATGGAGTTGGTAATTTTTCGAAATCTTACTTAATCCTGCATGAAACTGAATAATTGTTGCATGTGCATGTGTGTTTGTTGTTGAGGATCAGAAGTATCTAGAAAGAACTATTCTTTTAAAGCTTGAAATGATCAGAGTAGGAGGCGTCGAGGAGGAGCTAACAGAACGTATCAGACAACTGGAAGAACAGCTTCGTAAGCATGTGGCCCAAGTAGAGCTGTTACAAGCTAATTCGGCAGCTGCTCAAGAGATGAAGAAACAGGTAAATCATTTTTGTACATTCTAAGCACTCCGAGAAAAATAAAAATAAACTTAGATGTAATAGAGAGATATTAACGTTATATGCTAACTTTCAACATGAAAATCGTATCTGATTTCTTGTATCCATGCCAGGGAAGACATAGGATACTATTTATTGCAATACAGTCTTTACAAAGTGTTCCTTTGGTTACTAATTTACTCAAAGCCTTTTTTGATTACTAAGATTAAGTGCTACACGTGGCACAATTATAAGCAATAATAATGTGGGTTGTATTTAACATAATATCGAAATAAGTATAGTACATTTTTTCAGATCGTGAGGACCGGAGATCTATAAAAAGAATTCAATCCTATATTTCAATAGGTTTCTTTTTTCTTCATAAAAATAAGGGAACTGTCATGTCGTAGCCGAAGAAGCAAAAATAACAGCAGATTTGTGTTGGTTGAAGGGCGTGAAGGGTCTGCATAAATGTCAATGCTTCATTCATTCTTCAGTATGCTATATTCGGAGAAAAAAAATATAAACGCTTGTCAAAATAGAAAGCGTATTTTCATTATCAGTAATAAGGAGGTAGTGGGAAAACGTGATTTAACAAGATTACTTATTCATACCTGTTAGCTTTCTTATCTGAAGTCCTCACGATTTAAGAGAATCGGCTATAACTTCCAGTTTCAGAAAACTTCCATCACTAATTGAAAAATATACATCAATATTATGTGATTCTCATATGACTATGGGAGGTTCATTCTAATGCATTGCAAATTCTCAAAATTTATTAGAACCTGCGTTCCTTTGATAAGGAAATTATCAATCTCAGAGCTATTTCTTTGTTGCTAAGAATAAATGTTAGTCGCCCACTTAATACGGTCAGATTCGATAGCCTTATGTTTAGTAGTACATCAAAAATATTCTACTTTCATTTTCGAAAAATTTTCGTCACTAATTACATTTCGTGGGACTTGCATAATAATTTGTGAAGTCAGAGTTACCATTTACAATTGGAATAATGAGTTAAAATAGTACAGTACGATCATGTACATACCATGTCTTGAGTGATAGGGTAGAACGTTTGGCTTAGCGGGAGGTCCTGGGATCGATCCCAGCGACCGCCCATCCTGACTGAGGTTTTTCCAGGCAAATGTTGGGATGGTATTTACAAAAATAGACCCTGGCCTTCTAGCTTCCAACACCCTCTCCCCCACCTTATCACGGCCTGAGCCTAAGATGCCTAAAGGCCTTAAATAAATAAGTCCTGAAAACCGACCGAAGAGGTCGTGTAGTCTTAATGCGTTATGTTTGAGTCTCGGCTGGGGCACGATGTCTTTGTAATTTCGTAACTTAACAGCTTATGAATCGAGACAGACTGAAGTCTGTAGAAAATGTCTCAGATATGCAAAGTGTACCAAAGGTTTACTATGTTCTCTAGGTATCATGCAATTCAATGGAGTAGACTTCTTTGATTCCCATAAAAAAAGATCACGTAATAATATTTAATAGTATATCATTCTTGTAGTTATAAAACCTATTTGGCTTTCCATTTCATAGCTTCGTGAGCTTGAAGCTACTGTAGAGAAGAAGACAAAAGAGCTGGAACTTCTTCAAATAACAGTGTCAAGTGCGAGTTGCAGCTCACCGTCAGAAGACGTTTCTATCAGGTACGTTGTAGCTATTATGCTGTTTTCACGTACTTAATTTTAGGTGTTATTGGTGTTGTTTGTCGAGGCATAATCTTCAACGTTAAGGATGCTTTCACAGACTTAAAAAATTGAAGACTAGTCAACGTATTTATGTCAGTAGTTAGCTATGTATAAGGATTCAGCTGAATTCGAAATTCGAAAACGAAACAATTTCCATAGGCAACAGTACTGGACAGGTTTGAAAATTGTTTCACTCACATTTCAAATTTAATAGTCTCTTAAATTTCTACTATACAGGGTGTCCCTAAAATACATGGCCAAAATTGCTGATATCAAAACAAGTAGATAAGTTCCTGTGAACATGGGTGAAATTCCGCTTCCTTTTGGAGATACAGCGTTTCCAACTTGGAACCCAAAGTCAACACCTAACGATGAGAAAGAAAATGAATAATTATAAAAACGACGCATTGAATGAAGATTTCTTTTGCGGAAATTTGTTCTAACAACATGGTGGATATTAGGAGTGAAAACAGGGTGTCACCGGGTTTGTCAGTGTTGCCAACCTAGTATAACGTTTTAATTTTTCAAATACCACTACGTCGTGTTATTGGGTATTTGGCCTTCTCTAGTGATGATAAACAAGATACGTAAGGCACATCCCGCAGTGTTGTAACCTATGGATAAAGCAGAAAGGTTTTTTGCGAACTATGTAATTTCGTATGATATTTCATCCACAGTTTGGAACACTGCGATGTGTACTTAATGTATATTGTTTACCATCACTAGAGGATGCCATATACCCAATAACATGACGTAGCGCTATTTGAAAAATGTAAACATTATACCGGCTTGGCAACACTGACAACCCAGTGACATCGTGTTTTCACTTCTGATATTAAATATGTTGCTGGAAACAACTTTCCGCAACCGAAATTTTCATTCAACGCGTCGTTTCTGATTTTTTGAGAATTATTCATTTTCCTTCCATTATTAGGCGTCCACTTTGGGCTCCAAGTTGGAAACGCTGTATCTTCAAATATAAGAGGAATTTCACTCATGTTCATAGTAACATTGTTATTTGCTTTGAAGTCAGCAATCACCTCTTAAATTTTGACCGTGCATTTTAGGGAGACAATGTATAGAGTTTTACGTATGCTTATTGTTGGACTAAATAAGTAGCAGGGTGACTGGCATCATTTCAACAACGAAAGAACTTGATAATCCGTAAACTAGATGAACAAGTTGGAATTTGTGATTGAAGTTGGTTTACAAATGAAGGGTGACGTCGAAAAACGATCAGGGTCACTTTTTCTTAATTTTTTATAATTTTACTTTGGAAGTTTCAAGTCATTTATTTTTGGTTCCAGGAAGACAAAAATTAACTCTCATACTCATTGTACAGTGATGTTTCTTTCCGAAAGCGAAACACGCTTCGACCCTTCCAATAAAAATCTACAGGATGGCACCATAATCTCATTTTCCACAAAAACTGGACCCTAATCGCTACTTCCCGTCACCCTTCAAATGGCATTGTTAATTTTATGCAGTTGCAAAGGAGATATACAGGGTGGGACAGGATTATTTGAGTCCCTTATTTATTTCAAACCTCTGTTTTCGTTGAGATGTAGCAGTTAGTTTTCTTTTTCATTTATATTCAGACTGAAATAATAATATGATAATTTTCATAGCTATAATAATGATAATGCATTTGAAGTTCTTGATTTTATTTATTTATTTATTTGTGGCTTATGGGGGCACCTATGGCTCAGGCTCATTGAAGTACTTGAAGATGTAAGTTTTTGGCAGCTTATGCAACTAAAGGGCATAATTTGAACTAACAAATATTTCGTAACTAAAATAGCTGTTGAAGTCACCTAATATATTGCAAAAGGATTAGCAATAAATAAAGAGCTTAAAAGAGGTTAAGGTGCCACTTCTGTTGCTTTATAGCAGACCTAAACGTATTTCAGAGAGAGGCCTTAAGCTAACTGCACATGAAAGTAACTAACATGTCGTTCTTCCTGGCGATTTCATGATATACTGACTGAGAATTGGTACTGAGTAGGCGGCGTGGGATCAAATCCTACTTACGCCAGCATCCTGACAGGTTTCTATGTGTTTTCGTCAGTATTACTGGTTAATGTAGAGATGATACCTATAAAACGGTTGTACTTACCTTCCCCATCCTTTTTCCTTATTACGCTCATCGAGAACCATTATTGGGTTAAATCGAGTTGCCGTATCTCTGTCTATGAAGCATTAGCGTAGCAATCGGATGGTCCTGGGAACGATTTCAGCTGACGCTTTTTTCAGTTTTTTTTTCTCAGTCATACGAGGTAAATTCTGGGATAGAACCTAGTAAATAGACCGTAGCAGACTACGTTCCAACCTCCTCTCTCCTACCTTATCCCGGTCTGAACCTGAGATGCCTAAATGCCATAAACAAACCAAACTCAAATTATTCCTTTAAGATGTGCATAGGTTATGTTTCCTGGTCAGTCGTGAGAAGTAACTTAAATCAACAAATACAAGTAATTTGAAGCGTTTAATGTTATTGAGGAACTATATTTTTTATTCTATTGTTTTACGGACCTCTGTTCATATATATATTTTTTAAATCATTGTTAAGTTAAATCTTTTACTTTGATACATTTAGGGAACAACTTGAAGGTTTACGTTCACCGACACCAGATGACATTCGTACTCACTCACCAGTACCACTGCCGTTGGAAGAGTTGCAACGCTTACATGACAAACTGCAGCGTTTGTCACGTGCTGAAGAAGCAGCGCTTAAGAAGATACGAGATCTGGAAATGCAAGTTAACAGTGCAAAAAGGAATGAAGAGGTAAGTTGAAATTCTCATAATAATAATCCACTGTACTTATGTTTCACACTAGAAATTGGGGGATAAAAGTTCGTAAATCTTCTCATTTGACACTGTATTAGCAAAGTAATATGTTCAGTTCTTATATCTGACCATTTCACGTATGTTTGTTTACTTTTTTATCTTACCCTTCAAAAAAATAACATTCATGGATTCTTCCTACACGTATGAATGAAAACTAAAAACTCCGTTTTTATAATTTTTCAGTAGATGGCAGGACTGATGCGCTACAAGCACTCACGTTTTCCTTGACATCTCTTCTTTTGCAACATGCAGTTGTAGAAGAATGTTGTCTATCTATCTATACACTCTGAAAAGTGTGACGTTTAAATGAACTTTTTTTTAAAATAATGGCGTTATTTTTACGTTTAAAATAGGTGTACAGCTGTTATATATGGATAAGTAGAAGTGTTCATGTTACGTATATTTTACTCAATGCTCACAAATCATTTTTGATGTATATCCATTGCTTTTAGTAGTAGTATTGAAAATATTAAGAAGCATTCTTTTTTAGAAAAGGCAGGCATCCTATCTACATATAGATTTCCAGTAACTTGACGAAAAAACAGACCTGATTCAGTTTCCAGGGATAGTGGGAGGAGTAAAAGGAAAAAAGGTAGTCTAAATGGGGACTCGAACATGGATCGTTTATTTAAAAGTCTATCGTCTTACATACTGGACCAAGCTGTCAGTCAAAGATATCACCAGAACAGAATAGTGTACGGGTGATAAGTGCGTTGTTCGAACTCCGTAAACATACACCAAGTTCCTCCCCAAGAATTATTCGCCACATTTAAAGGGCTTTAGATTACGATAAGAAATTTTCTCTTTCTGCGCATGTGCGCAAATTATTCTGGAACTGTAAACTGAGTACTTCCAATAACGTAAAATAAATTACTGTTGTTTTCCACTATTACTGCCAATATCTGATTTTGACGAGCACTTAAAACGTTACGGAATTATTTATGTACCGCTGTTCCAAACGTGTGACCTATGAACTTTGTGACTTTTAAAGTACATAGATTCCTTGAATTTTGCTTTCAAAATTACTTATTGATATTTATATGCAATTTAATTACTTTGAATCCTTTTGCACTAAAGCTTATTTGTATATCAATGGTAATTTTAGAGATATATTTTCCGGATTTGGAGACCACACATCTGAATGAAAGTTTATTATTATTATTAAAAATATACATCTTACTAGTCAGTTGATATTAGTGATTAATATGCTGACATGTCAGTACGTTATTAACCGTTATATTTTTGTTAATTCGTTTTGAAGGAACTTCAGGCAGAGAGAGACGTTTTACAGCAGCGTATGGAGGAGCAGCTGTTGCAAATCTCTTCCTTACAATCAAGATTGGATGAGCATCGTCGTAGGCTGGACACCTCTCACAGTGCAGCTAATTCAGAACTAAAAGAAAGACTGGAGGAAATGGAACAGCAATTGGAAACAACGCGGCTTTCATTAGAAAAGAAAGAAAAGCAGGTTGGTGCCTTTCTCTCAATTTTGTCTGATAGCATTTCAAACCGAATATGCTGGCGCAGTGGTCTTAAACCGTTAGGTTTAAGGTTCGAATCCTAGTTCGACCATGACATTTGTAGATTTGAAGCTGAACATCTGACAGAATCAGAGAGGACCAAACTTACTACTAAAATAGCCCTAAAATGGGCGTTTCTAAAGACTGGTAAAATTCACTGTAGGCGCTCTTTAATCTGGCATGTTCGGGACAACGCTTGTGCCGGATTAGTGATTTTGCCGGATTATCGAACGTCAATATAAGTTTTAGCGGGACTACCAAAGAAATATTAATTTAATATAGTACAATGATATTTAAGAACTAAAATGAAAACTAACAAGTCACGATAAACACTGAGGAGACTAAAATCGTGGTCAGTGCAGTGGCGTGGCCTGGCGGTCAAGGTAAACAATCACCCGAAAAAATACAAGCACGAGCGGCTCCATCAGTGCCAGATTACAGAATGATATGCCGAACCAAAGAATACCGGATAAAAGAGCACCTACTGTACTAAGGGTAGCAAAGTTCCTGGTCTCGAGTACATAAAGTTACTATTGTTTCGACTTAATGTCATCTTCAGTAGAATATAGAATGAAAGTTCAGTAAATAACTGGTATTGTTTTTCACCAGTTATTCAGTGAACTTCCATTCTATTCCCTACTGAAGATAACTTAACGTCGAAATATATAGTAACTTTTTATAGTGTTAAATGTGAAGTTGTGCCCGTGATTTTCCTCAGGAAACTGCTTAAGTATAATTTTTTCCCTCTATTCAAAATTTCACCTATTATATTGCCTATCCGACTTTTTCCTATATGTATTTTATTTTGATTTTTGTATGTAAAAATTATTTATAATTTTATAAGTTTTAATCCATTATTGATCATTCTTATGTACCAGTCTTTTGTTTAAATAAAAAGAAGAAAATATTTTAGTAAAGCAATCTCTTTGATAGTTGTACACTTCAAAAAGTCGAGAGATGCGGTGTGTATTGAAAAAAAAAATGTATTGTTTAATTTATAATATTATTCGTTTTTTAATGTTTATCTTTATTATAGTTGGATTATACTGTTCATTTGAGGAGCAGTTAATACTATCAGAGCTTGTATGTATTACTTACAGAAGTAGTAGGATTGAATGTTGCTTTCTTCTTCTTCCATTACTAGAGTATTTCTTTTCTTCTACTTACTACTACTACCACCACTAATTCCACCACTACTACTACTACTATTTTGTCATCTTTTCTTCATTTTCTGTAGATTAACTGATAAAAAGATGAGAGACTCTGCGAAAGAAAGGGTAGGAGAGCTGTTTTATAAATAAAAGACAACCCAAACTAAATCGTGATCAAGGTGTTCTAAATAAAGTATGAAATGCTCTAATGTCAGGTAACGTGGCGAGGACCAAATTCTAAGCTTACCTTCAACATGGTACAAGTTGATACCCATCCTAAGTGCCCCGAAAACCTTAAATAAAAATTTCACCCAGTTTAAAAGTTACTATGCAAAAAAAAACACAGGTTGTTGAGTTTACCAGATCACTTGCCAGTGCAAGGACGAGTATATCGGAATGACTAAACGACGGAACCTTAACACCAGGGTCACGGAACATATTAGAGATGTCAAAAAGAGTGAATTTCACACACCTGGCCTCTCGCAGCACGTGAAAACTACCGCACATGAAATAGCCGATGCCAAGATATTGTATAAATCGGATTCCCATAAAGACAGAATGGTTTATGTGAAAGCATCCTTATCCACAAAAAACAACCTGCACTAATTTAGATCAAGGCTTGTTAAATAAATTGCCTTTGGACATAAATAAAATGCAATAAAACAATAGCATATTTTTAAATCATTTATTCATTTATTCATTTATTCCGTGTAAGTACAAGGTGGGATCGTGGGTCGAAATGTGTTGAAAATGCAGAGGAAAAGGGGAGCTTAGAGTTATTGAGCGCGAAAATAAAACCTGGCCTTAACCTTCAATAACTCTAAGCTCCCCCTTTTCCTCTGCATTTTCAACACATTTCGACCCACGATCCCACC
>JAGDQP010046728.1:640-15218 GCA_022664845.1 Lepisma saccharinum
CATCGTCTCCCTTGCCATCGTCTCCCTTGCCATCGTCTCCCTTGCCATCGTCTCCCTTGCCATCGTCTCCCTTGCCATCGTCTCCCTTGCCATCGTCTCCCTTGCCATCGTCTCCCGAAATAGTGATGACAGACGAATATCATCCTTCACGTATGACTGGTTTAGGCAAAAGTTGTTTTGGAGCCCTATTATATAAATAGAAATAAGCAAACAATTCATTATTTTGTCATAATTGTTGTATTGAAAAGCGTGTTTTGAATATATGCTCCTGGTAGTATTTCATTGAATGTTTTATTAAGTAAAACCCACTAAGGTTCCACACGTTGTGGGATTTTAATGAAGAAAGAATATCCTCCGAAAGCGTAATATACGAATTCTCACTAAGGAGAACTTATTGGAGGACTAACTTATTAACGAACTTTTCTTAACGTTGTTTTCATTGGATGGTAATGTCTCGCATTAGCAACGATGTGGGTTGATCCTATGCACTTTAAAAATCAGTCCTGTTAATAAACGGTAAAATTCTGTTGAATAATTCCGAAGTGAAGATGTAGCCAATTCAGGTGAATGCATTCATTCGAAACTTCTAGTTGTCACTTTCTATTCAAGTGAAAATGTTTCCATTTCAGAAGTTCAATTCCTGTGTATGATGATAGATCCAGAGGAACCAAAGACTTTTGTTGCAGACCATCCATTTATATTTTTGATATATGAACAATCTACAATGACTGTTCTTTTCATTGGTAAATTCAAAAATCCTAACACCACGTAATTGAATAATCTATTTGACTATGATGAGACATCGTGATGGAATTGTATTTAAGTATTAGAGAAACTTTCTTGTGTATACCAGTAGGTTACAACGTCAAAATCTATTAATAAAACGTCATTTGGAATATTTGTGCATCTCAATGAATAAACTTTTTTAGAAGTTTTGTGTGTGAATGTTATATTGTAAATAAAATATTTTTGAATCAGTCGAAGTAAATATTTTTGAGTTAGTGTGTTTATCAGTCGAAGTAATTATGTAGTCTGCAGTAATGTAAAGAATAGACCCAACCCGTACATAGACGCCATGGGTAAATACAGAATTGGGAGTATAGATCACATAAACTACATAATAAATCAGGATGTCGGAAATTATCTTAAGTATGGTGTTAAGTATATTTCTAGGACTAAACTGCGCAACATAATTACTCCAACAAAAGACCTTTTACATAAAAACAATTGAAAAAGTTGAACTGAAACAAAAACCGTGTGTGGACGGTTGTTTTATCGTTGAGCTGTTAGTGACAAATTTGTTACGTAAATCTACAAATAAATAAAATCTCTATCGAAGTTTTATACCAGTGGAGTTAATGATTGCAGCTGAGACCTTGCAAACTTAGTCCCCAGCTCTCATGGTTTAATTTTTACGATCGCAGATTTGGGACCGGTACTGGGAGGCATGGCTCGAGTCCTGCTGTCTTACCTTCACAGGTTTACAAGGGGCTTCGTTTCAATAGACAAAAGCAAGGAATATTTAGAATAACAAGGTACATTCGCAAGGTGTCTTGACAGATATTGGTGTAATGTTGAACAAAATGCAAAGTTCTTTCGGGACTAGTGTGTATTGTAGTAATTTTAGCGGTTCATAGCAGTAATTTGCATATTTGTGAGTCTTCATACATCGGGGAGTCCATCATAAAGGGCACGCTCGGACACATTCAAACAAACATTACTGTTGGAGAAATAATTTTAATTATGCCACCAGTGTTATAAAGAGTTTATCCAGATTTAATTTTTCTTCCAATTAAAAATTATTTTCACGTTTTAATTTCCTTCCTATATCTATATATCTATTAGATATATAGATATAGAGATATATATATAAATGTTACTCGCTGGAAGGTAGTGCCTAATGGATATTGGTAAAATATTGACTGAGACTGGCTCCTGCTGTAGTGTTTATGGTATTTGAGTTGCACATAGCTATACTTATCATGAAACTTGAGCCAGT
Source organism: Lepisma saccharinum (assembly GCA_022664845.1). NCBI lineage: Eukaryota > Metazoa > Arthropoda > Insecta > Zygentoma > Lepismatidae > Lepisma > Lepisma saccharinum. The sequence goes on from JAGDQP010046728.1 coordinate 2,640, forward strand.
CTTGTAAATATAAATATAAGACAATAAGCACACTAAATGAATTTGTGCAGTTTGGAGTTGAACAACTCTAATCTTCCGTTTTCTAGAAACATTGTCAGGAGCATCAAAGAAATCAGTTAACGAGAAATGCAGCTTCTTCGTGGCGTGTTCAATAATTTGAATATTGGAAAACTGAACTGATCATGAATTGTGGTGATAGCATTACAGCTCTGGAGATAGATACGATCTTTGTAACAGTGTGGTGTCATAATTAAAATTATTACTTCATTAGTAATGCTTATTTGTTTGTGTCAGAGCTAAAGAAAACCCTTACGATGGAATCCCTGATTTATGGAGAATGGTAAATATGCAAATTACTGCTATGGTCGCTAAAATTAGTATAATTCACACTGGGCTCAGCAGAATTTTGTATTGTTAAATCAATATCTTCGCGAATGTAACTTGTAAGATCATGTTTAACCCTGGTTACTACTTTCCACGGAAAAGTGCAATAGAGGGAGCTTAGGATGTTATTTCCAGCCCATCAGTTTTAAATTCAGTGAAAAAAGTTAATGTTCGTTAGTTGAGTAGTTGCCTGGCAAACTGGTAACTTAGTTCCATTTCCAGTTTATCCAGCGACCAGTAGTTTGTTTACTACAGACTGAAATTCTATCCCCACGTGGAAAGTTGTAACCAAATAAGCAGCAAAGAAACAAGCTGATTTCTCACACAAATTTCAAACTACGGAGAAGTAGGTCTGCTGTCTAGAAGAAGAGTGCTCCGTACCTAAGCTTCGTGTATTTTTTTCATATTTTTCAAGATACTGGACATAATGAAATTTTGGAAAGCTCACCCAATAATACTTGTGAATATGTGTCAAATGAACTATCTGAGATTTTGACATTGTTTATTTTAGCTGAGAAATTAGAATACCCGTAATTGATGACTCCATACGTCTATGTAATTTCGGGCATTCTAAACTCAGCTAAAATAAACCATGCCAAAATCACAGGTAGTTAGTTCATTTTATACACATTCACAGGTATTCTGGCCGCTTTCCAAAATTTCGTTATTGCTTGTCATTTGTCCAGTATCTTTAAAAATATGAAAACTCACGTAGCGTAGGTACGGAGGCCTTTTAAAGTGTGCCCGCATGCGAAGTGATTGCAGGACGTGTAGAAATTAACTAGTGCCATTTTTGTGTAATAGCTGTAGATTGTGCTCTCAGCGACCACTGCATTGAAAACACATGTAGCAGTGGCGTAGAGTAGACCAGCAAAACTGTTACTATCCTCAAAAGGTATGACAGTATGACCAAATCTGTTAAACATCTGTTTGTAGTTCGTGCCAGTTTAGTGTTCAAAAGGTGGGTAGTGGATTAAGCGCCGATTTCATTCCACTGTTATCAAAACTTGAAATGTTCAAAGCCTTTATTACATTACAGCTATCATACAAATACAAAGAATATTGTAGAATGAATTTTGCATACAATGTATGGAATGCTTAATGCTACGCATCCTGACCGCAATTTTCCTAACTTTCATCTTACAGCCAGACAGTAATGCCACTAGCAGATTCTATCAGTAACAGAATTGACTAAGTTTTCAAACGATTCTGAGAAACAAAATGAACACTTGCAATTAACATAGGGAATAACGATTGACGAAGTTTATCGCGTATACATTGAATGCCATGACTTACTACGTGCAGTTTTTACTATATCTACTAGTAAGAATAGATTGCTTGTGTGTTCTTACAGTGGACGTAGACCGTATATTGTCAAGACCTGACATCTACATATTAAATTTAACAATATAAAACTAAAATCTGTAGACTCTTCTATAAGCTGCATCGTCTACTAAACTGTTAATTATGAGCATAAAATGTCACTCAGCTTCTTTTCTATCAGCCATCACGTTTCTAAGGAAACTACTTCATAACCATGCAAATTGGCACTTTCATTTTACTCAGTTGAAACTGTTTTAAGTGACTTTTGTGCTCAAGATAAGAATACTTAATTGTTTTGACAAGTTACATAATTCTACACATTATTCATTAGTAAGTCCTAACTCAAAACTTCGTAAGTTAATTTTTTTAAACTACTTTGTTTACACTTTCCTTTGAGTCCTTCATTCATTTCCTTCGACCATTTCGGTTATGGCTGTATTTAAATTTAGTTAATTCTTCTTGTTTCTTCTTTTTCCTTTAGCAAAACACTATTCATATTATAATTAAACGGGAACCAATGTGGCACAAACTGAGATTATATTCCATCGTTTATTAGAAAGCTGGACGGAGAGAGACCGTTGAGAAGACTGAGACGACGTTGGGAGGACTATTAGAAGGGGTCTTCGAGAAGTAGGAGTTCGTGATGAAAACTGTCTTGATCTTACTCAGGATAGAATTCTATGGAGAAAGTTTGTTAACGCGGCGATGAACTTGCGAGTTCTCTAAGCCATAGAGTAAGAAAATATAAATATAACAGCTCCTAGGCAACTGTTCTAAGTAATCCTGCGGTTGCTTGATTACCATTACAAAATACCCTTGTGTGCAAACAGGAAAATATTTTTTTAGTGCGGTAAGAATAAATTACCTTTTCGACGTTAAACATCTTAAATTACTTAATTTTTTTTTAATTACTTATGTAATTCTGAAACGCGTTCATAAGGAAAGTCATATGCTTGCTCATGATCCAACTGATATTTCTTCTCTGCTAAGTAATTTTTGTCTTAGTTATAATTTAATCGGTCATGCATTCCGATGATTGTTCGGTTTATAAACAATTATGATTACAGTTTATTCTCTTACGTTCATCATGAACAGTAGTTGACTAGATGACATTATCACATTTCTTCAAACTTTTCTTAGTTAAACATACTGCACATGTTGTTAAAAAATTGTTTATTCAAACCTGTATAACTTTCTTGATTCAATATCACTACTATTTTCTTCCTTTTCTATACTGCTATTGTTTTATCAGCTTTCTCGTGTTTCGAGAATTTGCTTTCCGCTTGTTTTAATTACATTCCTCCGGCAGAAGTTGTCAATCGTTTTAACCCGTGAAGATTTACCATTTACGTGGATGGATCAGGAAAAAAAAAGGTTACAAAAAGCATTTGTGAATACACGAAATATGAGGTAATTGGTTTGCCCGGAGGTACAAGAGATTGTGCCATATACGAGTAATTAGTTTTGACAATTTAAGTTTACCGTCAGTTTAGTATACAATGTAATGGCGACACTTGCAGAATTCGTTTGCTCCTAAGTGCAATAGCAGAGACGAAACGTGGTTGCACCATTTCGTTCCAACAACCGAACATACCACCGTGGAGTGGATACACCAACCAGGAAGAAGTTTAAGGTGACACCGTTGGCTGGAAATGTTATAGGTACCGTCTTCTGGGATTCCACGGGGTTCAACCTGGTGGACCACGTGGAATATGGACAGAAGATTAATGCTATTGTGCCACGTTAACGCGGTTACGTGACTATTCTGCCAGCTGAAAGCAGACTTGTCTGCAACACTGTTGTTCGACGATGAAATCAAGACAGCTAGCATGAAGTGGTTCAATAAGCAGGGACTTAATTTCTACTAAGACTGCATCAACAAGTTGGTCCGATGGTCTGATAAACGTCTCAATCTCCTTGCCGATTATGTGGAAAAGTGATGTCGTAGAATACATAAGTGTGAATCTTAGAACACATAATCAATTGATATCTGGTCATCCTTTCTTTTTTTCACTTGTAACCTTTTTTCTGATCCATCCACGTAATGTGCCCTTTTCTGTTTTCGGTTTCCATTTGAATGATCAGTGATGTGTTGCGTCATATACATATACTTTTTTTCAGCAGGGTTGATTCTACCTCATCGTATTCTAGTTCAGGATTGCTTTCACCGTGTGAGAGTATTCGCTGGACTTAATTTATACCCTTTCTGAATGCAATAGTAGGTTTCCGATTATGCCTATAAATTGTCTAATTAGTTCAAGAAGTAAGTTACTCCCAAGGATGACATCGTAATCGTAAGAACAGTTCTTGATAAGAAATGCTTCTACAGGAATCGCACTATCTTTCCCCAGACATTGTAATCGACAGTTTTTCCTTCAGGTTAATGTCAGAATCATCGGTTTTTACTCTTGCATTCATGGTACAGACTACATCCAACCTAACAGGTTGAATACTTCTGGTTGATTTTGTGAAGGAAACTCAAATTCAAAATTGTACGCCTAGCTATAAATTGTACCGCATTAGCTGTATCCGGTCATGTTACTGCATCTATATAAACAATTTTTCTATCTTTCGTATCCTATTGGTTGGTTCGTCAGCCTTACATACCCTTGAAACGCTGTACATATTTGATGGGCCTCAGTTAATATGCTGTTCCTTCAAATTTCATTTAAATTTTGCTGTGCTTTATTCACATATTGAGTCACTGTTCAGTCTCCAACATCCACTTGTTCGGACATTACATAACATCCACTTGTTCGGACATTACATAACATCCACTTGTTCGGACATTACATAACATCCACTTGTTCGGACATTACATAACATTCGATCTACCTACTCGGAGTACTACTCCGGCTCGTGTACGAATTCCTAGAAGAATATGGATAAGCTATATTCTGTGCACAGCAGCCTCCGCTTGCAGAAATATATCATCCTTAAATGTTTTCTAACTTCATCTTCGGAAGGACACACGCCAAAAATGTCTCCAAGGAGTGACACAGAAGAAATGGAAAATTATAAAAGGGCAAATACCAGCATGGGACCTACTAAGTAGACCATAGAAGACTACCTTCCAACATCCACTCCACCCTATTCCGAACTGAGTCTGAGATGCCTAAAGGCCATTAATTCAAAATTCGAACTCTGGAGGTTTTCCTTGTGGAAGTCTTTGTACAACTAGAAAGGAAAGTATTTTATAGCCTATATCTCAACTTCCGGAAATGTAGGATAAGTGATTAAATGTAATAACATTAATTTAAATACTTGTATCTTTCGAAAAGCAACTAGAGGAGACGTGGCTAGAATTGCAAAGAATCTCGACGTTCAAGAACTCTCCTATATTTAAACTCAAAATCTTAAGATATGGTATTTACAGATCATAGTAAGTAATTGCATGCGTGTGTTGTTTTTCTTTGAAATGGTTTTACTTAGTGAGAACTGGTTTTCTTGTACTTTCACTGAGAAATTTTCGTTTCAGAACTGCATTTCCGGTGTGCTATGTTTTTCAGTGAACAACCAAAGGAATTTGTTGCAGATCATCCTTTCATATTTCTAATTTACAATTCCTCTACAACGAGTGTTCTTTTCATTGGTAGCCTTAAACACCCTGACACTTCATAATTGATTCTATGTACTATACTCATTTTCCAAGTATTAATTGTACTTTGCAAGGATCTGTATCGATAAATGTGTATATTTTGTTGAATCTTAATTAGCAGTGCAATTTGTGTGTTTTCAATTAAGTATTCATTTGAATGACGAGAACTGAGAACTAGTTGTAAATAAAGGTTTTGTATCAAAAGAACGTTATATACCTTAAGTTTTCTCCTTCAGCACTTGCGCTTGAATTCTTTGCACTCTGTTCTTTGCCTCCTAATTTCGACAAAGTATTAATTGACAATTTTCACTTAAGTTTATATTCTTTCTTGACTGTATTTCCTTAAAAATATTAGACTTAAAGAGTGAAAGCATTATTTTATTTCCGTAGAGTGGTACATAATTCAACTAGCAAGCAGAATATTTCGTGAAGGATTGTAAACATTCTTATGTCATTATTGTATCTTCAGGTCAATAGTTTCAAATTACATTGATGTTGCTGAACTTTCTTGAACCTCTTTACTTTTCATTAAGTTTCTTTTCGTTTTGTTTTTCTTCTCGTAACTTCTTTCTTTATAAGCAAGTTCTTAATTTAAAAGATGTCCTAAAGCAAAAAATTTGGTTTCAATTTCAATTAGTGCGTCAGAAATAAAATTCATATTCTAGATTTGAGCATGTCCAGTTTGTATGTTCTCCAACAAAACGTTAAGCAGCTCAATTTACTCGAGCCGGGAGATATTAGGCATTTTCTTACTGAATTATAACTATTGATGTTACGCCCTTCGCTTTTTCGCATGAAGTTCAATAATATATGCATATTTATCAAGTGGGCATATTTAACGTGAATTTCAATCGAAAGTGTACTGCTTTTCATTAAACTTATTATATATTAAAAAAAACAGTGAGATAGCATAGTGCCCAACGAAGCAACTGATCTTCACAATAATGCTGAAGTGCACAAAAGCAGGCCTTCTACTTTGTCACTTTTTCAACTAGAAGTTTTTTTCTTACCGGTGATTACTTGGTCTCTTAATTTTATAAAACTGTTACTAAAGTAATTAAAAAAAAATATTCAGTCACTTGTAATTAAGAACATCAAAATAAGCAAGATATCCGAGCGGATTTAAGATTAACTGTGGTAATAAAATAATCAAACTTCATTAACTTAAAATATTTTAAAATTAAGCTTTTTTTCTAAATCTACGTATCGATAAGCTAAATCGTTATTTTTGCTTTTTTAAATTGTTCCGTTCATCTAACAAAATACGTCCTTCATTTTAAATTAATGAAGTGCTGAGACTACTTGTAGGACAAGGAAACTACTTGTAGGATCCGTTCCTATTCACAAGTTAAAAAGTAGTTTCATTACAAAATAAATGACCGAAGTTTCGACTCTTGCCTAGTCCATTGTTTATACAATAATTGTAACTCGCATCTGTTAGTCAGCAATATTACGAAAAGATACCAATTTGAGAATTTACAGGCCAGTTGTTTTGTTAAACTGTAACGCATTTAAAATGGAGGCGTAAAAAGAGGGAAGATATTAGAATTTCATTTCATTCAAGGCCAGTATGTTAAGATTAAAACATGCACAGTACAAATAAGATATCACGAAAAAATACTACAATAATGTAGGAAGAGATGATGTTGGGTAAAAAGGTTTTTCACGTGGCAGCTACAATACAAATTATTTTAGGTTTTGCATGAAAGATTTCGGGACTCAGGATGTAATTCTCGCGTGATACCTGTGCCCTTTTTCTCTCATACATGTAAATTAATAGATTAACAGAAATCCTTAACTTCATTCGTTTTGGAGGGGCACCAGAATACAAATTAGAACTCCTAATTTTGCTCTCAGAAATGTAATGTTTCTAGTGCCTTAATATTATCCGGAATTTTTCTCACCGCACGTTTAGTGAAAATCTGATTTTAGAATTTGCTTCAAATTATTCTCCACTAAGCAAAATTTATTTTAAGATATATTGTTTTCTTTTTTTTCTTTCCAAAATTAAACTATCAAGTCAACGCAATATTCAAGTACCAGTCAGGGTATGTGTACATTTGAAAGATTAGAAGTAACGGAGCCTCAGACGAACCAACAAGTCGAATTAGGTGTAGAATGTTTTCCCGATGCTGGGTTTCCTTAATTCCTTTTGACTTCATCCTTTTCTGTTTGCAGTTTTCATCATATTTAAATTAAAAGCAGCATGTAGTAGTGAAGTTGTTCCATATCCACAGTTGCTCATGATCAGTGCACAACTGGTAGTATCCAGCTTCACAGAGGTTTAGTTTGCTTATTGCTTCTAGTAGTAATTGAAAACTCCTTATTTGAAAGTGGTGGCTGTTAAAAACTATTGTTCATCGATATTGGTGTAATCGAACAAATTGAAACTCTAAGAGTAATTTTTTTTTACAGACGAATCATCTTCCTTTCAGATCGTAAGATTGGATTTCACACCTGTTCACGATTAATAGGTTTGTTGATTTTGCTAGTAATCAGAAATGTTTGAAAGTAGATGGTTTCTGTTATTCCGAAATGCAATTTGTTTTTTGGAGGTGTACCTGAAAGTTCAAGAGGTGAACAAACTGAAAATTATTTAGTATTGAATTCGCCTGCAAAAGTGTTTGGTTCCATTTCGTGTGTTATAGAAAGAGCTCTCGTTTTATTTTAAAACTAGTAATCAACAGAGATGACAAACCTTTGAAATCAAGAATATGCTGTGAAGTCCACTTAGTAGCTGCTGGTTTCGTTTCTCCACATTGCCTTAGTGTTTAATAGTGAATACACTCTTTCTCCTCGTAGTCATTGAAACATTACTTTTTGGCATTCTTTGTTTGCATATGCTTGTCTAGATTTTTTTGTAGTGTTAATTTCATTTTGTTCATGACACTTGAGTAGATTCAATATGTGTGACGCACGACTATAATTTGTTTCAGTACTAGTTAAGCGAAGCCTAGACCTATTTCTCGAACCACAGAAGACTTTTAACGCTGACCATCCATTCATGATGGTAATATTCGATGCAGTTGTTAGTGCAGCCATTTTCATTGGCTGCTTGAAAGTTCCATCGTCATGAGAAAATCCGTTTCATTATCTGTTGTATACGTATTTTTTGATTGTATTGTGAGAATGTGAGTTCTTTTGATAATAAATAGTTGTATAATTGTAATGAACTGTGTTGTTTTTCCTAAATGAATGTACCGTAGTGAAAATAGTAATCTTCCAAAAATATGTTCTAGACGTTCGTTGCAAATAATAGTCCTTTTGGTTTGCCAGAGGTTTTAACTGGTCTTATTGGTTTCGATTATATTCAACATTCTGATTAACCTCTAGAATAGAAATGCCTGGAAGATAGACTGATCTTAAAGAATAATTTACTAATTCTTTGGATATTCTATTAACAAGAAACAAACATTGGACATACAACCGTGAAAATATTCGTACTCGACAGTGTTGTTAATGAGTTGGACTTACAAGAAGACACTATACTTTATATATCACACATTGAATTGGGCTTTGCTGGAATTTCTAACATTTAAATGATATATGGTTGTGGGCTTCAATAATCTTCCAATTTTGAGATATGGAAGCTTTATTATTTTTAATCAATCAGTAGCGCATTGTGAAGCGATAGTTCCGTAGTAAGGAGCTTACTTGTCGAATTGTGGATTTGGGTTCAGATCCCTGCACAATGAGTCTTCATTTTTATTCACTACACTAGTTATTGTCATTGTATGCTACAATTCATAATTTTTTTTTATGTGAAAAAAAAAAAAGCAATTTAAAGTTGTAGTGATAGGTTAAAATAACATTTGTTATGAATATAATAATTTGCAATTAATTGGGTATAAGTGACGTTACAGCATTTACCCATTGTTGCTTTGTAATATAAATACAATAAGCAATACGCAAAGAATCCATATGATAGATCACGTATACGTTACCCAAGAAGAGATCAAGAAGTGCAGTACAGAAGACGGTAAATAATCAAATCATTCCACATGAAAGAAAATTGTTTCCGTAGTTAATAAGACAATACTTTAAAATTGAACTGATTAACTAGCATATCTCGTTACTCATTCACTCAGATACGATTATAAACTTCAGCTCTACATCATCACAAAGATTGCTTGCTTTAAATCTAAATATTAATATATGTTAATTTTGGAAACTTAAATAATAATCAGTACTTACTTCATAAAAAAAAAGCACCATAAAACAAATGTGAAATGAATTTATAAAAAAATAATTAAATGATTTATAAAAAAGCGCTCTTTTTTAAGCAAAGCAGATTGGACTAAAAAGTAAAAAAAAAAAATTATGAATCTGAAAATAAAAGCGCGGGTGCTCTTAGATATTATGTTTTTATAAGGTAAGCAAGAGCAACGACGTTTTTATTTTCAGATTCATAAAGTTATCATCTTTTACTTTTCAGTCCTTTTTCTTTGCTTAAAAAAGCGTGTTTTTTTTAATTGCTTTTTTCTTTTAAAAAAATCACTTTTCGGGTTATTTCTTTTATTACTTTCCTGCAACTAATATTTTGTGGCCCAAATCCTCAAGTGTTCTGCAACCAGGCAAACCTAGTTGCGGTGCAGGCTAGTATTTATTTTAGGATAAAGAAGTCTGCAATAACAAAATATTAAAATATGCTTTTAAAATATACACGTACATAAAAAATATATGAAAGTAACAATGGAATTTTGCCACCGGACTTTCGTCGCTGTGGGAAAATTTCATTATTGTATGACGTCGGGAAATGAGTTAACGTTACAAGATGTTTTGGTCATGAAACATGATTAGAGTAAGTTTATAAAAAGCGTGTAAAAAAAAAAATGTACAGTTTGTTCCCCTTATATTCTTCAATTCAAAATTATTCGTAAGTTTATTAGAACTGATAGACTATATCTCCGAAAATGCATACATGATCATACAAGATATTAGCTATTATTGCTCCTCTTTGAACTAGTCATACTTAGGTGGTAGAAAGGAAAATACTTGCTTATATTTTGGAGTTTTATGTATAAGAAGTTGGGACATATTTAACATTCCGTGTAACACCATGTAAAAGATTAACAGAAGATCGTCCTACGATATTTCAATCTTAAACCAAGTACATTTCTTAGTCGTTCTAGAGTGTTAAATTGTAAAAGACTCCATCATATCCTAGCCAAACATTTGTTCTGGTCATTCTCAGTTCTATCAATTACAATTTTCTCATTGTTCCAGATTACAGTAGCTTATTCTAAATGACCTATTACCAAAACATTCGAGTATTTTGCAGGTGGTAAAATATCGATATCACTTGCTGTCCATTTTAAGTTACTTCGTGCTTTAGATAATATTAATTCAACGTGTTCGGCAAAGTGAATCTTGGAATTGATATCAACACGAAGATCTTTCACATGAACACTAAGGTTTTATTACTAGTTATTATATTATTATTTTTATTTTGATGTTAATTACATATGATGGATTAATTTTCCTACTTATTCATTAAATGACTTTAGCTAAATTTGATGACATATAATTCTGTTTAGAGCAGAGTAAAGCTTTGTTCATTCTATAACATTGCGATAATTTTTTATTTGAAAGTTTTGAACTTGATATAATGCTTCAGAAGTAAAATTCAAGAAATCATTGATAAACATAATAATGGATTTGTCCCATTGACCCAGGTTTGACCCTTGAACACCAGATGTTACGTTATAAATTTATAATACATTCATATATCAGATTCTATTTTTCTCTTAATGACTGAAACCATTTTGAGATGAGAAATCAAACCTACATAATTTTCTGAACTATGACCTATCTTCATTAACATTAATGCTGAATTAGTGACTGCACAATGTTTGTGAATACAACCATATTGGTTAGAACATTTGATTTCAACTTTACTATAGGATATGTTCATACATTTTTTTAAAATATTTTTGAAATTGTTAATTTTAGATATGGTGTACAATCTTTCATTATTTTGCCATCATTTATTGAAAAGAAACTTGTAATTGATTAACAATAACCAGGGAATATTGTAATCTTTATACTTCAATTAAATAAGAGGTTACCACTGGTGCTGTTATTTCACGTATTCCTTTTATCACAGATACTGGAATTACATCTAATTTTAGTGTTTCTTTTCGTGGTGATTTACTTGCATTTAGAACATCATTCACCGATATTGTTGGAAAGTTAATGTAAACACCATTGTATTAAAGCTTGCACAATCTTAATTTATAACGTTCGTTGATAAATCGTTGTTCGTTGATAGATTCAAACAGTTGACCAATAAACGATTTGATAATTCGTTTCGATCGTTAATGTGGGTTTCCTTAACTAGAATTCCCACAGGATCATTAGATATTTTAGTAAATTAAAAATGTCCAACTGTCATAGGATCTTTTCTCACTTCATGGTGAATTTTAAGTACGCTTTTAATCACATTTCAGTAGTAATTTGGATCTTTTTACGCAAGCTTGAAAGTTCATCAGTCTGATCTGTTATTTAGTATTGTTTGTGACACTTCGTTACGCAGAACCTTACTTCAATCAGTAGAAAACCAAGACATCTAGAGTTCAATATTAGTTTATTAGGTATCTTATCTGATGTAGCTTTCTTAATTTGTTTTATATTTATAGAAGCTACATCATCTATATTAGTCCAGTTAGTAAATTTGTTGATCCAACCGAAGATTGCAATCCTTTAACATTGCAGCTTAGTATAATGAATTACACATTTTTGCAACATTACTCTGGCCTATAAAATTTTTAGAGAATCAGGATAGAAATCAGGGCAGGGCTTACCATGTACTCGAATGACTTAACTTTCCCATACTTTTTTGTAAATATATTCATATGGAAGTCGGGGAAGTAATAAGGTCATAAGGTAGAACCGAGACTTTTCTTTTTTTTACAATGTACAGGCAACAAGTATCCTTGAGCATTCAAAAAAGTGTTTTCATCAGACTGCGGTCTGCAATCTGTTGTTTGTTCTACAATACGACAGTGAAGATAGAAATGTACTTTCTCAGATAGACAAAAAGCGTAAGACGCAAATAATTGAAAACAGATTGAAGTTAACACCAATTGTGAAAACTGTTCTTTTTGCTGCTACAAATGGTCCTCCTTTGCGTGGTAGTTTTGATGATGGTGATATAAGTTGATTCAGTGAAACCGTCTGAGGGTCTTTTTAGAAATCTGCTTAGATTTCGTTGAAGCTGGGGACACAGCGTTCGTGGAACATTTGCAAAGTGATTAAAAAAAAAAAAAAAAAAA
>JAGDQP010046729.1:0-15218 GCA_022664845.1 Lepisma saccharinum
AGTAGAATCGCAGCTCCAACTTGCTCACTTTAACAATTTTGTAACCTCTCCCTATACAGTGACCGAAAGAAATGAAGGAATATTTATATTGAGACTAGAACAGATTAGTTGCAGTAGAAGACACAACTAATAAAAACAGCGAATATTCCGTTTATTTTACTAGGCGCTGTTTATTTGTTTGCAGTTTCGGTGATGTCACACGCTGCGTTAATATTTGTTTTAGGAACAATAGTTAAAAATTGCTCAGTAGATGGCAGCAGCATTTTTTCAGGCTAGTATTGTAAAGAAGTCACGTTAGTTTGGCAGAACATTTAATGCGCGATGACCAGTCAATGTATTATAAATTGCTGGCTTAACTGTTAGAAAATATGTTATAAATTTATTTGCTGTTACGTTGAAGTTTAGCATAATCTACAGTTCTCATATAAACTCAGGTACCCCATTTTGGTTAGTATGACGTCCGGATTGATTTCAATCATAACTTAACCTGGCCTAACTGGGATTCGTTAGTGTATTAACGAGGACCTTGTGTTGCAAACGCACAAGAGAGAACAATACACATACGGTCTCATTGGGACTGACGGCACTCCACAGTGTCGGAGGGTGGAAGTTAGCACGAGTTTTTCTAGCAGTCATTGCACAGAGACTGATCATCATTATCATAGTCATTGTATAGTGATAGGGTCATACTAACAAGTGATTGCATCTCTATATGTATTGGGCTACGGCCCTGTTTATCTACATCACAGCAACAAGACTTATCACTATCATGACAGAACCAGAACAAAGATTGCAACATAGACTTCCACCAGTAGTAACAGGACCTCCACCGTATTCATCTTTAGAAGAAATCCGTCGTCAACATCGCACATTGGACAAGACATCACGCTCACGATCACGTTCACCACCCAAAAGATCAGGAAGACAAACACCGCAGTCACCACCGGCTAAGAAGTCGCATACTCTGAGTGAATCTGAATCCGATAATTCCATGGATATCAATAACAGGGACCAATTTCCAGATCTGACAGCTAAAACCACAAAATTCTACTCTTTTCTCCTCACTCAGCATGATCCGAAATTTCAAAATCCGAAACTTCCTCTACAGCAACTCACCAAATACTTCAACAGAGACTTAATTAACCGGATCATACCTATCAAAAACGGAATCATCATTCAATCTCTAGACTCCAACTTATCTTCAACAATCCGTAACAAACATAGCTATGAAATCTTTGGGAAAAACGCTCACATGACTCGCTTAGAACAAAAATCCAACAAGCAACCACCACCACCACGCAAGCAACCAACATTATCAGTTGTCATACGCGGAGTCGATATTACATATACAGATGACGAAGTAGAAACTGAATTGAAAGCGGAAGGATACTCAATTGTGAAATGCCTTAGAATCAAAAACAAAACTGGGGGGGGAACATACATGATTAGGGTTCTCACCAACCATCAGGAAACAATAGACGATCTCTTATCCAACGGCGCATACATATACAGAAGACGGTATCGTGTTGAACCTTCGCTCTCTCCGCCGCCAATACCTCTTCGTTGTGAACGTTGCCAACAGTATAACTCCCATGCGACTTCTAAATGCACTAATCACGCTAAATGCGGTTTTTGTTCAGGTCCACATAACACCAAATCATGTACAAACCTACAGCAGCCTCCTAAATGCACAACATGCGGCGAAACTCATCCTACCTTTAGCTACAGATGCAAAGCTCGTCCTGCTCCAGAACCCTCAAAACCTGAACTTATAGTACCTATCCGCACAGCAGAACCTCAACCTCAACCAACTCCACCAATCACTTCTATCTACCAACCAATCACCATAGACAAAATGCTAACTTTTATCACAGTCACTCTGCAAAACATCCACCCGTTTCAAAGACCTTTCGTACTTCAAGAAATACAGCACGCGGCCAAAACCATCTTAAACGTTAACTTCAACGCAACTTATTCAGGCCCTTATGCACATTTTCACGCACATGCACTTGAAACCGAAGTATAAACTGTTGACACTCCTCCCTGTAATCTTGCTAGTAATTATGGATATAAAATTTCTGTTTCTAAATATCAGGTCACTACCAAAAAACAAACCATTATTTGAACAACTGCTATTGGAAGAAAACATAAACGCATTCTTATTAAATGAAACAAACTTAACATCAAAAATCGTATGCAAAATATCCAGCTACACCATATTAAGACATGATAGCCAACTTCCCGCACTTCGAGCCAACGGAGGTACAGCTATTGGATTTGCATCATATCTAGCATACCGGCAACATCACATCCAAACACCAAACATACCGGAATATCTCATAACAACACTGTATTTCAAGCAAAACTATGTGACACTAGCCACTATTTACGTACGACCTGGCCACCCTCTTCCCAACGACTTTTTCACATACATATCCAATAATTTTAGGACCTACATTATAATGGCCGATATAAACATACATAGCCGCACTGACAGAGAGAAAACTAACTTTTCAAACTTTATCGAATTTCAGACAACAGGTACTATCCATAAACTTCCACAACCCACAAGACCTATCTCGAACACAACGCCAGACGTCGTAATTACCTCTACCAACTTGACACATCGCTGCACCATAGAAGTCCTTGATCTTCTCGGAAGTGACCATACTCCTATTAAACTTACACTTCACTGTCAACGCAGACCACTTCCAAACCCACATTCTACTCCACGTCAAACTCTCAGATATGACAAAGCAAACTGGACTGGTTACCGAGACTATATACAAGGTAATATTAATCCTGAAGCATCACCAGCTACCGAAGATGAACTCTATACCATACTCGACAACATAAACACCACCTTCCAACAAGCCACTGAGAAATTCATCCCAAAAAGTAGCATACATCCATACAAACCTAATTTACCACCTCAATATTTACCGCTAATACGACGATCCAGACAACTATATCGAGACTACCGCAACACAGGCAATCCAGAATCCTTAAGACTACATCGTCAATTACAACGGACGGTACACAACTACATAAAAGCATACAAGCTTAGACAATGGGTCAAAACGTGTAAAGAACTCGCAGATACAAGTCATCCAACAAAATACTGGAAAAGGTTTAATACACTCACAGGCAAGTACAGCAAAACGCCATATTCTCTCATCCATAATGACCACGCACTCCATACTGACGAAGAGAAAGCAGATGCATTCGCTGATTACCTGCAGGACATCTTTACACCCATACAACCCTTCAATCCTTTCAGACGGCACCCTGCAGACCGCCTTAACTTAGCATCACCCTATCTCCAACCCCATCCTAATCATAACCTTTCTGATCATCCTCTAACAGAACCTATCACCACAGATGACATCAGCTCCGCCATAGCACGCAAAAGAAACTCTGCACCTGGCATAGACACTATCACCTACCGCCATATCATTGAAGCACCTTTCTGTTTTCTACAACTACTCGCCACTATATATACTTTCATCCTCCGTACCGGCTATTTTCCCCTTCCCTGGAAAACTTCCAAAACACTCATGTTTCCTAAACCTCGAAAACCTCCCCATGCAGTTTCGTCATATCGGCCCATCCAACTGACTTCCACTCTTAGTAAAACCCTAGAAAAAATCCTTGTAAAACGCCTCCACAAACATTTAGACCAATTCAACCTCCTTCCCCTTCACCAAGCCGGCTTCCGTCCATCTTTCAGTGCCAATGATCAACTTCTACGCCTCACCAACACCATTTCTAATCACTTCAATACTTCACATCCTTCATGTCTTGTACTATTTGACCTCGAGAAAGCATTCGATAAGGTTTGGCACACAGCACTACTTTGTAAACTTCAACATTTTCGCCTTCCCATCACAATCATCAGATTTGTCTTTAACTTCTTAATCAACCGCATATATCTCGATAAACTCTAGCACCTCCCATCCTATCTTTCTACATTGTGGTGTCCCTCAAGGTTCCGCACTTTCTCCACTTTTGTATTTACTATTTGTTGCAGATCTTCCACCCTTACCTCCTAATATCCACATTTTTCAATACGCAGACGACACCGCCTTCCTCGCCCTTAGTAAATCAATCCAACATATCAACCGAACTATGAATGAAGCTATACATACCTTCTCATCATGGTGCAATGAATGGGGACTCACGATTAATTCTCATAAAACCCAAGCCATAGTCTTTATTCCTCCTAAACGCCGTTCTCGTGTTAAACGAAATCCAACCAAACTCACTCTCACCATCAATCATACGCCCATCCCATGCTCCAAACAAGTCATTTACTTAGGACTCATACTCGATCATCAATTAACATGGCGCCCTCATCTACAAAAAGTCATTAGTAAAGCCTACAATAGACTAAATCTGCTCAAACGACTAACAGGCACCACTTGGGGTCTTAAACCACACACTGTAATTAATACATATAAAGCATTCCTCCGACCTGTCCTTACTTATGGATTCACAGCCTGGATTGCCGCCAACCAAAACTTCTACAAGAAACTGCAGATACTGGAACGACATGCACTACGCATTGCTTACAGAGTGAAACTCCCCAGTCCGACTCAAGACTTATATGACCGCATAACATTCCCTCACCTACTATTACATTTAGAAGATCTGCGAATCAAGTACATTCACAAACGCCTTGAAATGAACCATCTTCTCTTCCATGATATACTACATTCTCATGAAATACATCATCCACCTGAACAACATACACATACACCCCTCTCCCTGCTTTTCACTTTATACCAATATAAAATCACACCAAACCATCCAGACTTTGCGCTTGCTTCAGCACACAGCATACCAGATATGCCTCATTATCTTGCGCCTTCATACGTTGCACAGTGATCATAAATGTACTAACAGGGCTTCACCTGTCTATCATATTGTCCAGAGTCGCCCCTGGACAAGAAGAAACTATCATTCGCCTCTAAGTGTACTGAAGTGTTGTGACGTGTAACGCACCTCATATTCATTTCTCATCCCATAATCATACATAATCCTACCTAAATAGTATGATTATGAGCAAAGCTCATAATGGCCAATGATTAATTATGATTAGAATAAATAAATAAAGTATTGTAATAAAGTTAAAGCTCTCAACCCAACAACCTTATAAATACATATCTCCAGTAACCTAAAATCCCTTCCCTAAATAGAGGGTTCAGCCCTCTGGTGGGTCCTAGCTGCGGCTAGGTAAAAAAAAAAAATGATTTCAATACCGAATAATAGAAATGCCTAAAAACCTAAACCTTCCAGAACATAATGTGACGCTATTATATCTAAAGCATAGAACAATAGCATTCGCTACAATCTACGTTAGACCAGGCAAGCCACTACCAATAGATTTCATACGCTGCATCTCCGACAAATATAGACACTTTATCATAATGGCGGACATCAACTTTCATAGTCGCAGTAAACGAGCAAAATCCAAATTTCTCGACGATATAGAAACAAACACACATGGAGAATTTATCGTACTACCAAAACCTACTAGGCCAGTAAGTCAAACTACACCAGATGCCGTAATCATCTCACAGACTCTCATCACATATTCAACAATAGATGTGCTCGACCCAATAGGAAGTGATCATGTTCCAATCAAATTACAACTCGAGTTTCCAGGAGCTATACAACAGACTCAAAATACGCGTAAAATATATCGATACACCGACGCTAAATGGGACGACTACAGAGAAACCATAGAGAACAAACTACAAACTATAGAGGAACCAACCACACCAGAATCGCTCGACGAAATTGTAGACATTATAACTCAGACACTAAAATCAGCAGCTGAAAAACATATTCCGACAACCACTATCACACCTCATAAACCGAAACTACCACCTCAATATCTAAACCTAATTGCTGCATCCAGAAGAGCACAACGAGAATATACACGTACTCACAACTTAGAAGCACTACGACTCCACCGTGCATACCTACGAATCACTAATAACTATCTAAAAGAATACAAAACTAGGCAATGGATTAAAGTCTGTAACTCACTAGGCGAAACATCACACCCAACCAAATACTGGAAAACCCTCCATAGATTAACAGGCAAAACACAACGAACTCCATATCCAATAATAGTAGATAATCAAAGCCCACAGACTGATATTGACAAAGCAAATACCTTTGCCAACCATTTTCAAGATATATTCACACCGTTGCCCGACTGTTATATGCCAATTCGTGTAGGGAACCTGATCCGACAACACTCCGATCCAAACTCTGAAACACTCCGACCAACCATAAACAATAGGCTACCTCCAAACAACCCATTAACAAGACCTATAACAATGGTAGAGATAAATCAAGTGGCTGGCAGGAAACGGAATACAGCTCCTGGATTTGACACAATAACATACAAATTAATCAAGGAAGCACCACCGACCTTTATCACAATTTTGACAACAATATATACATTCATACTGAGGACCGGATATTTTCCCATAGACTGGAAATACTCAAAAGTTTTGCTTTTTCCAAAACCTAACAAACCAACGAGCGAAATCACCTCGTATCGTCCGATACAACTCACCTCAACATTAAGTAAAATACTGGAGAAGATAATTGTCAACAGACTACATGAACATCTAAATGAAAATAATTTACTTCCTATATCGCAAACTGGATTCAGACCTAACTATAGTATTTCAGATCAACTACTAAGACTAACAACAGCAATATCTAATCAATTCAATAAATCTCTACCTTCATGCTTACTTACGTTCGATCTGGAAAAAGCTTTTGATAAAGTGTGGCACGCAGGTCTATTACACAAACTACACTCATTTATGCTACCAGAGTGCTATATACGCTACATTCATTCCTTCCTCACAAATCGTATGGCATATATATCCATCAACGAATCACTTTCACACCATCTTACTAAAATCTGGCGTACCACAAGGCTCATCACTTTCTCCACTATTATACCTACTATATGTAGCCGATTTACCGGAAATTCCTAACAATGTACGAACATTCCAATTTGCCGACGACACAGCCTTCCTGGCTTTGGCCCCAACCATACAAGGTATCAACAGACTACTACAAAACACAATAGATAGCTTCAGCAAATGGTGCAGAATTTGGAAACTCACAATAAATAGTGGGAAAACACAAACCGTTGTATTTCTACCACCAAAGAGCAGATCACGAACACAACGCAACCCACGAAAACTTAATATTACAGTACATGGCGTACCGATCAAACCATCAAAAACAGTAAAATACCTTGGAGTGATATTCGATACCAAACTCACATGGACACCTCAACTAAACCATATCGTAACTAAAGCAAAAAACCGGCTTAATTTACTGAAACGCCTAGTAGGAACAACATGGGGATTAAAGCCACATACGCTGATCAATACTTACAAAGTATTCATGAGACCAACGCTCAGCCACGGACATATTGCCTGGCTATCAGCTCCGATAGAATTCTACGAAAAACTAGCCATAATGGAACGGCACGCACTACGTCTCGCATATCAAATAAAACTGCCAAGCCCCACAAGACTGCTCTATGAACGCATCGACTTCCCACACATAAGGCAACATCTCGAGAAAATCCGCACGAAATATATACTGAAGCACATACCAGAGAGCCACCCAATTATTCTCGACATCTTCCAGCAGGACGCAGAAAATGATTCACCGGCAGTCTACCACAATACAGCATTCGACCATCTAATCACGTTGTATTGTCTAACGCTGGCACCCAACCACCCAGACCAAGACATCTTCGCCATATATAGACCACAAGAACTTTCACAGGCCATTTACCCATCACAAGCACAAGAACCCTGTAAAGTAAGTGACAACATAATGAATTCATGGCACCCGTATCGACACGGAACCTGAAGATTAAATACCATAATACATAAACATACCTCCAAAATATATGGCGTCGGAGCACTGCACTGCACTTTCACCTACTATATAATACTGAAGCATCAGAGAGAGAGGGAGGAAAAAAAACATCATAAAACACCAAGTGCATGCAAGAATAAACTAAATACTACGAACATCTCACAGAGAAAATGTGAATACAGCTCATAGACCAATAATCATATACAATTACCTCAACAGTTACACAAAACCCAAAACCGAAGAAAGGGTGCCCTTTAAACGGTACGACAAAAAAAAATGATGTCAATACCGATCATCATAGTTCAGCAGTAGATGAGCTTTTTATTTTTGAAAGGACATGCATTACAGTATGTTGTTATTAATGACTTATTATGAACATGGGATGTGTGGCTGTCTGTTAATAGGGAACTTGCACAAGCAGGCGCAAAACTGGGGTTCAGTTAAGCGAGTTCTACATTTTTAGACATATCATGGTTCAATTTCATCCGCCTCGTTCGCAAAAGTGGCAAAGTGGCCCATCAACGTAATTATGAATGACAAAGGTATAAGATAAAGGCTGTGCGAGGCACCTTCTCTACCTTTATAACTGTTAACTAAGGATTATTATGATAGAAATTTCCATATAAATTGACTTGTACTTTGTTTAATTCAAGTCAGGTTTCTAGAGCCTTCCTAAGGCTCTGCTATCTCGTATCCCTTTCCTAATTTTTGACTAGTAGTGCTGGTTAAGGCACAGTTTCTATAGCAGCTTGCGAAATGATCTGAAGTATTCTTCCTTGCCCTCTCTCATCCTCTAATTAGGTCGAATGGGACCAATTTCGTTTCTGTTGACTTGCTTGGAAAATTCCTGATGAGGTTGAACTAGCTATTTCGCTTCTCTCCTCAATTTGTGCTTGTTGTTCAACTAGGGATGGTCCTGAGATCCAGAACAGTTCAACCTCATGTACAGCATGTCGTCCAAGGTGTCGTTCAGCTTTAGCAGGTCCACGGAGTTCAAAAGCAAACCGGGAAACCTATAAACTCGTACAGAACTCCACTAATGGAGTCCATAAAAACCAACTTGGTGAAAGATGTACAGACATCTACTCATACTCAGATAGTGTAAGATCTACTGTTCTATATAATAACATGACACTTGATATGAGGTGTACTCCTAATGCACACAAAATGTATACACTCCTCACAGAAAACAGTTAGAATAGGTATTACATAATGAGCAATCACAGTAAACTGACAGCCACACAAAGAACTCATGTATACAAACGGGACACATACAGTGCAGTTTGATTTACTATACTCGTCAATGAGACAACAGCTGCACGGGTGACATTCTCGAATTGGAGAGTATATTAGAAGGTATTAATGTAAGGCTCGTGCTCCAAGCTTAGCCCAACACTGTGAAATATACAAATTTCAAGTAAAAATGTTTGAATCAACAAATTGTCTCAAATTTCGACTGAAACAGCTGTGCTATTCGATTTTCTAGGAGCTAGTTGCGTGTTTTTATTCCAGCTCACCATAACGGTTTTTGTCCTCCATACTGGGTTTTCAGAATGATTGTTACTTTGGCAACCATGATATGTAAATTTAGTGTTTAGTAGCGCTTTTTTGAGTAAAAGTAGCCAAGTTACATATAATTCCTAAAAAATGACACTGACGCCATTTTTGAAAACTTTTTTTCGGCATTTTGTCAAATCAATTATCATAATGATTAGTTAGGCGACTTGGTGATTCAGAGAGTTCCCTATGTGAACACAAAACATGTAGATTTTAGCACTACAGCGAAATGAAACCTAAACGTTACAAAATTTGGATATGTGTGGTACACTACTCGCTCCATACAGCCTCATACAAATAGTTTGATGAGACTTACTATGTGGTGTCGCCGACCCGCATTGCAATGCATTGCAGCACACAGTGCTCCATACCAAGCATTGCAATGCATTCCAATGCTTGGTATGGGGCAATATGACTCACTGCTGAAGCAAGGTTTCTCCAAGGAACTGGCAACCAGCGACATGCCTTCCAAGAGCGACCCAAGCATACTCTGTAGCTTTTAAATCCGGTGGGTAAACTGGCCAGTTCATAGGATGAATGGCAAAGTCTGGAAGGGTATCGTCCACCACTCTAGTTCGATGAAGACGAACATTGTCTTCTATTTACAGGAGCTCTGCTTTGATTGCATTAAAAAATATCCGAACATGGTCTTGGAGGTTGGCGCACCGGTATACCTGGGCAGTGAGACCGTCGTTGAACACTTAAAGTATGCTTGACGATATAATCATATTAGTACACCCACATACCAGTAATGCTCAAGTACGTTGAATAGACAGTATCTGGTTCTATGTTCACGCAAGATGGGTACATCTGTAGTCACTGTCTAGACCATCAGGCTGAAGTGGGACTCGTTGGAGAACATATGCCTCCTCTGTTCGTATTCATGTTCTCTGCATCACCGCGAATAATCTCTCCTGTAACCCACTTTCAGCAGAATACGTTGTGCTGACCTCCAAGCGTACAATTCCTATTCATGCAGACACCTACATATAGAGTATGTTTTGATTACTGCCACTCGTAACTACTGCACGGTTCCAGCAAGCTCCCCTATTGTACCTTACCTCCGAATTGGACTGAATTTATTGAAGGCTTTAGGTATCTATTGCTCAAGCCACGTCGCCTCCGACTCTAGCAATAATGAGTACTAGATCACGGAACTGCTGGAGCGACACAAAACACACTTATTCAGAACCCTGACATGAATAAAAATATAATACAAAATAGAATGTGAACTAGTTATCCAGATGTTAATCGTTTTATTCTCATTTTATGTAAATAAAAAGAATCCAATGTTTCCGCAGTTATACCTAGCTGCGCCAAGATTGAAATAAACGTTATTCGACACAATGCGAAACCACTAAGAGGGTGCTACGTTGCAAAACAACTCACGTGTTGCCAACCAGGGGAGGTGTAGAGCAAGCTAGGGCCCGGGTCAAGTGAACTAGATTGAGACCCTTTTGCGAACACAATCGTGACCGCAGACTGTTACTATTGCCTTTAATATCCTATTTCCCCGTTATTCCGAGCCTCGGGAGAAACTGGGTAACACACTAGCAAAGACGCAAAACATCTCGTTTACTTGCTATAACCTATGCATGATAATGAATGTTGGGATTGTGGAGAGTCATGCTTTCAACCATCCGATTATAGCCAGCGCACCAGTAAGAATCCTGTGACGGCGTAGTTATTGCGTCACCGACCACCATCGAGGTGTTCAACTGACTTAACAAGAGGATATTCACTTGTGTCGATGATAGGCGCACAGTGGGACGAAAACACGAAAAGACATGTCGAAATTAATACCGTCTGAACGATTAGGAAATGTTGGTTATATATTGGTCAGGGGCTTGTTGATGTACTATCCGCTTCCCATGCACGTAGTATACAGGATATAGAATGATTCATCTCGACGAAAGCGCTAAAAGAATTCAGCTGCTTAACAAGTTACTTAAATCAGAGGAAATTTCTTCAAATTTCAGCTATTGTGAGGTAAATTATATGGGTTAGTGATTTATCCCCAGCTATAAAAACAAACGCTATTGATGATATCAAGAGTAACTTCCTTGCTTTTGAAACAAATGTAATTATTAAAACGCAAGAAACGTACTTAAAGCACCAAACGAACGTGACAAATAATATGGAATTAGTAAAGTATAGATATTTGAGAAACACAGAGACTACAAATTATCTTTCCATGCCTCCGTTTCCAACATTTATGGTCCTTGTTCATGCACCATAAATGTTAGGAAATTAACCCAAACACTTGTTTCACACTTCTAGTTTTTAAATTTTCAGCTATGAATAGCTTAAAAATTGTTGGAGAATGTAGTAGTTTACCAATATTTTACTTTTGTCAAATAATTTTGGAAAATATAAAATTATATACAACTTCTACTGTTAATATATTTCTGTCCTTTTCTTTCTTAGGAAATTCAACTTTTTGGTATCGCAAAAACTTACTAATGTGTTCGAAAGTTATAAAACGAACTCAACAATGCCAATATCCCAATTTCAAATTTTACAGAAATACCCATTTTGAAATGGGGGCCTGACTTGTGTATTCTGTAGTAATATTTCATGTACGCGCGTACGACTAGAAAAATACATTATTTGTACCAGACACGTTAGGCATTAGTAAATCGTAGACAGTTTTCTAATTTGTTCACAAGAACTCCGGGCTAATCAGGAGTGCATTTGTCCCTTTTTTTTGGCGGTAATAACTCATGGACTAAATGGTATGATCTTTCGCAACTTAAAAGTCAGAGCGTGGGTCCCATTCCCAACACACGCCTCTCATGAGTCTAATTCAGCACTTTTGCACACCAGCTCCCACTCCACCCCATGTTACTACATCGTTACTACCGTTACCCAGTCCTTCACTTCTCCGCTATTTTTTATTCACGAAAGTTGCGGATTCTATGCGCATAATCGCCAAGTATTTACGCGCAACGTGTTTACTCACATTTCGGGATTTTTACGCTAAAGGTTGCAGCTAGTGGCAGATAAATATTAGATGCCCTGAAAGTATTTATCCAAATTTTATATTAACGAATACTCAAAGTTTGGCCTTGCTTGGCTTTTTTTCGTACGTCTGGATGAAATTGGGATAATCATCCAAAATTTTACGTTGGTATTTCGATGTATATATATTACCAAAACGTTAGGATACAGCTTTCAACTGCATTGAAGTTATGATTGCGCTGTAGCCGAACTAGAAAACCTACCATATTGTACGTAAATTATTTACCTTAATGGCAGTTGCAGACAAAATGTACATAAATACATTCCGAAAGTGCTGAAAAAATGGGCAACTTTGAGCGCACATGCACTATTTATTATGCCTTTCAGGACTACAAACGAAATACTTTAATGTCTATTGGACATTAAACTACATCATAACAAATTTTATTTCGAGTTTATTTTTTAAATTTGAATTTTGGCATTTTTTCACAGTTTTTCCGATTTCGTCCCATTGTGCGGCAGGGAAGCCCCTCGATTTGAGGTCGGGGCAGTGGCTCCCCTTACGCTGCTACTTTTGCCAGTTTATTCTCTATAAAATTATCTTGTATCAAACTGAATCCATTATTCTAGTCATAACAGCACCAAACTTGGCATAAACACTATTTGACACAATAGGAATATACTCCGGATGTTCCCGCTCCCCAGGAACCCAGTTGTTAGTGGTGCCCATGACAAAAAGTAATCTCATGAACCATGAGGTGTACGTAGATATATACGTGAGGTGTCGTTCGAAAGGTCTTAACCAGAATAGCTCAGAGCCACCGAAACAGCCTTGATCGGTGTAGTAATTTTGGAGCACATGTTCTATTAAAAAAACAAATTACTCAAATTACTTCCATTCAGCTTAGGGCTGCCAGATTTTGTAAATGAAAAACTGGAACATTTTAGATATCCATATAGAGGGTGGTTCACCAAATCCGTAACAGGGCCATAACTCAGATCCTAGTGCGCATAAATCTTTGAAACAAAAAATGTTCATTCCAAAGTGCATGTGCGGAATCACGTGGTGATGCTCCTAAAATCAGAGACTTCTCGGGAATAGCTCTACGGGTAGAGCAACATCAAAATATTAAGTGGCAACATAGTCATATTGTCCCCATTGAAACAATCGCTAAATTTTGAACAACTTTGAGAGGAAACACGTTTCGATAGCTCATACCGTTGCAGCTAGAAGAATTAATTGGTGGTAGAAATCAAGATGGTTTAGAGAAGGGTTTCTCAACTTGAGGATCGCGAGTTGTGTGCAATCGGGTCGTGAAGAGAGGTGAGAAAATAATAAAAACTTCTCAAAAACATGCTTTTCTTAAACAATTCGGTCTAAAAAGTAAATAATAATTTTGTATATGCATGAATAAAAAGAAAAAGCATGCAGCGCCCCAATTCAAAAATATTTGAAGTGACTGTATATGCATTATCAACACTATGTTTTCCTTTTTAGTCATGCATAAAAAATATTTTTTGCTTTTTAGAAAAAAGTTTTTATTATTTTTTTTCGAGCAATTTCGCTGTTCGGATACTTTCTCTCAAGCTAATATTTTGTGACTCAAATCCTAAAGTGTTCTGCAACCAGTCAAAACTCTACATCGTTGCAGGCTAGAATTTATTTTAGGATAAAGAAGTCCATATTAAAAAAATAAAATATGCTTTTAAAATATGTAAATATATAGAAATATATGAAGGTAACAATGGGATATTGTATTGTCATCCGACTCACGTCGTTGTGCAAAATTTCATCATTATATGGCGTCGGGAATTAGTTAAACTACTTTGCAAGATTTCAGGACACCACGAACCATTATGAACTAAAGAAAATAATGTAATACTCTTAACTATGGTTTTGTAGGTTGAAAGTAATACATTTCATAATGGAATTTGTTGATTAATGTTTTTGGATATTGTAATTAGGATATTTATTATCAAATACTACAAACCAACGGTTATGTTTGGAAATGAAAAGCAAATATTACACAAAAATTAAAAAAGTCAAAAGAAATGGAAACACTACGAAATATTACACAAGTTTAAGGTTAGTTCAAAATCTTGATTTAATCAATTTTAAAATACCCGGTTCAATTTTCGAGACACATATTACCAAGTTCCCGACGACCTGATCTCTCAAACGAACTGAATTTTATATCTCTAGCTTCCAGATCAAACTCTTCTTTATAGGCTGCACTTTTACGTGATAGTCAATTCCTAACCACCAATACCATACTTAAAACAGAGAAAGACATTTTTCTACGTCGAAGGTTAGATACCCATCTCTATCCTAAATGCCATATTTTTAATATACGATTATAGATAGTGCGTTCCATAACGCCTGTCTCTTTTTCATTTTCAATTTTTGGATAGAAAGAATCAACGTTTTCGCTGAAATTTTGCAATCACATGATGGAAGTATGCAAAAATTCAATAAGGCTAAATTCAATCCATAAATATCCGACAAATGTTTCGTCGTTTTTCTTTTACCGGAAGCTACGAGAGTGTTATTTTTCGTATGGAAAATCAATGTTAAAAAGCTGGCAGACAGATAAAACTGAAAATGAACCAAAAATTGCTGAAAGGAGTTTAAAACCGTTACCCACGACTAGATTTATCTTAACCCATGACCTGCATAACTCACCAATTACAAACCACACAGATGTCCTCAATCCGACATACCACTGACATCCGACATGTCCTCAATCCGACATACAGTAAAAATACCACTG
>JAGDQP010046730.1:0-15218 GCA_022664845.1 Lepisma saccharinum
TGTTGCAAATTAATTTTCGTTAATGAGGAGAACAAAGCTAGTATTTTTGTTAGTTGTATTAGCCCTACGTGTTTCGCTTCACCATTAACACAGCGGCTCGTTGGGACGCATATGCCTACTATACTAGATAAAAAAGACAACTGATGTCTTTTATGGGTGCTGTTCAGAGACGAAACCGGGTCACTTTCGCTGACCCGAATATATGTGACCCGGTCCGAAGCTTGACCCGAATGACACGGTCTGGGAATTATAATGAAATGAGAATTTTCGGCGTCGAATTTATCATGATTTAACCCATCCGGTTTTCGTCACCCCTGAAAGAAACTGTTCAAACGCAAGGAAATACTGTAGTTGAAATCACTGCTTTGCCCTCTTGGTTTCAATTTAACAACTAGTAGAAGTTCCAGATCTGGAACCCGGTTCCAAAATTCGGATCTGGTACCTAGTTTTAGTATTCGAATCCACCGTATAGCAGGACAAGCAGTTCTCCGCTTCTCTTATCCATTCTGTACGTTCCTGTCCCACCTTTTCTCAAGTCCTTGAGGCGGGAAAAGGGAGGTCCTCGTGCTGTGATTTTGTACTCACCTGCACATTTGTGTGTTTGTGTGCGTGTGTTCCGTTCGCAGTCTAGGTATTTAGTACAAGGTTACCACACCACACAACACATGCTCATTTAACAGCTCCAGTTCCGAGTACTGCAGAGTGCAGAACTCTTCACATCTCACTACCCCCACTATACATGAGCCTAGTCTAAACAGAAAAAGATTGGTGTTAATACGTGTGCAAATCCATTGTTCACAACGCCTACACAATAGACATACATGTATACATTTTGGAACAGGTGTCGACATAACAAGTCGACTTGTCGCTTGGGGTTTTGAACATACGCGCACATCACTTTTTTTCAATGTAAAGAAACGAGACAGCAGATTAGGCGAGGCGAGACGAAACTTCAGGGCAAACCGTCGCCAGCATTGCATTGTTTTCTGTACCCACACAATTGACAAATGAGAGGCACTCAACAAAAAAGATTCTTTTTATTCTTCTTCACAGGTTGCGAGTGCGAGTTTTTTTTTTAAATATATTAATGTACTAATATAGAACACGTATTGCAGCAAGCAGACACGTAACCAAAAGTTGCTTTTAAGAAAGCCAACAAGCTTCAGCGAGGGAGGGAGACCCGACTCCACGGACCCTTTTTTCTATTTTTTTTTCTGATTTCCTTTGACTGATCTACTTGATCTGGTCGTCGCATATGTTAATCAGCAAGTCTTTGACTGACATTGATTGCCTTTATTTAAATCTATTTTCCTTTTCAATTTTATTCTATTTTGAAAATTTACTTTGCTTTTGCTAATTTAGTTTATCTGCGGTACTCATAATCTGCAAGGCAATCTGCCTTTTGTAAATTTACTTTTCTTTTGTAAATTTTCTTTCCTCTTAGTTAATTTACTTTTCTTTTGTAAATTTACTTTTCTTTTGCAAATTCACTTTACTTTTGTAAATTTACTTTTCTTTTGTAAATTTACTTTCCGTTTGCAAATTTACTTCTCTTTTGTAAATTTACTTTTCTTTTGTAAATTTACCTTTCTTTTGTAAATTTACTTTCCTTTTGCAAATTTCCTTTTGCAAATTTACTTTTGTAAATTTACTTTCATTTTGTTAATTTACCTTTCTTTTGCAAATTTACTTTTCTTTTGTGAATTTACTTTAATTTTGCAAATTTACTTTTCTTTTACAAATTTACTTTACTTTTGCAAATTTACTTTTCTTTTGTAAATTTACTTTTCTTTTGTAAATTTACTTTCCTTTTGCAAAATTTACTTTTCTTTAGTAAATTTACTTCCCTTTTGCAAATTTACTTTTCTCTTGTAAATTTACTTCCTTTTAAAAAATTCTTTTATCTGCAGGATGCACCGTATAATCTGCAAAGCGGATAGGCATTCAGGAGTTCGCTGTTCCTGAGAATGAGCAAATGTTGCACTTCTCCTTTTATCTGTTGCAAATTCCACATTGATACTCGACAATAGTAGTTTCCTCTTCTTCTATATTCCAGTTTACAATGTCTCGCATCTTATCTGTCTGAGAAACAGTAAACTCAGGAAGTAACATGGCATTACGGTAACAAACAAACAAACAAACATAGCGTTAAGATGCTTACTCCACTATTTATGCAGAAACTTCATGAGAAATTACGTGTGTTGTCAAGGAAGTTTTCAAGTGGTCGTCTGAGCTGGAGAATTTCCACACACATGGCAAAATTTACACACATATGTAGACTCACTGATATGCAAATTAACAGACAGAAAAAATGAAACTAAGAACAAAAAAGGACAAAAGAGTGAGAAGCACTGGGGCGGATCCAGAGAAGGAGCAATGGTGGCGCCCCCTTCAAGGGAAAATGTTTTATTTTTTACAGCATTATTTGAACGATTAACCCAAAGACTTGTCAAATTTTTTAACGTTATTTTGTAAAAAAAAAGAAAGAAAGAAACAAGTAAAGGTAATATCCCTGTGCAATGCGCACGCGCCGTTGGAGGTAGAGCTAAACATTTTCTCGACCAACGGCATGAACTGAGGATTCATGGTCAGTCCCACGCTTGGCCGCCTTTACCTCCAAAGGAGCCGAAGTATCCCCTGTGAAATGCGCACGCGCCGTTAGAGGTAGAGCTAAACATTTTCTCGACCAACGGCATGAACTGAGGTTTCATGGTCAGTCCCACGCTCGGCCGCCTTTACCTCCTAAGGAGCCGAGGAATACCACTCTGGTATTCAATTTGATAGGATAATAAATCTTTAAATTTACAATAATTCGTTTCTAAGAGAATCTTTCGTAAGGATTGCTCTGATCCGCCCCTCTGCCATTGTCAGATAAAGTAAGCAAAGTTTGGACCCCATCTCCCTTGAACGCTTAAGATTCAAATGCTTTAAAAAAATCAAGTCCCATGATTCAGTCGTTCACGTTGTGGGCTTCGGATCAACATTTCGGACAATACCTTAAGTTCATGCTATAATAACGTTAAAAACCGATTTTCCACCTGCAAACAATGTAAACTTGTTAAAAGAGGATATGTGCCATTACAGATACACAACAGATTACAGACACAGAACAATGACCGATTCAATCAATCCTTTTTCAGCGAATGTCTTGTTTATATGTGTACAAAGATACACAGAAATGTTTTGAATCATAACAAAGGGGAAGTTTTCTGTGCCCCCTTTCAATTTATGACTAGCTGATAAAACATAGAAGTAAAGACACACACACACAGCTCCCTATCAGCAAGACTCGTTGAGCCGACACAGGGCCAACGGTGGCCCAAACGGTTGGGCTACCTTTGGGCGTGCGTTGGCCCTGCGCCGGTCCGATAAGTCTTGCTGATAGGGCTACTGCCTGATAACTACACTACTACTGTCATTACGTTCGTGAACTGTGGTTTTGTCGTTTCATGTTAGAAGATCTTCATACACTTGCACAATTCCACAACGTCCCTCAAAATATCGCAGTTAGCCGCTACGCACTTCGTCCAACGTTGATACACTTGCTGGAAAAACTGCTGAAAGAGTATGGCAGGAAGATCCCGTACGGATTGCTTGTTGCAGTGATGATCTCCTTAGTCAACTGAAACATGTTATGATCCGGTTGAGAATGGTCTCATCGTCGCCAGTACTACTGATGAGGTCATCGCAAACGGTCCTGCAATCGGCATATTGTTCTTGGGTCAGGATGCGTGAAACAGTGCTGGTTAACACGCGACATACTCAAATCATCGGATAGAATTTTATCGCACGTATCATGGCTAATTCCCACTGCTTGTTCGATTTCATTCTACCGATTTGGAGCAGTTGGCACGCACCCACGTTCTTCCATCTTGCGTTCAGTTTGGCAGACCAGTACGTTCATCATACTCCAAATTATCTATCATTTGCTTAGAATGTTTGTCTCACTTAAACACAGCATTGAGGCCCTAGGTTTCTGAGCTGTACATTTGAAAAGTTCTGCCAGTGAATTTGACTATTGTTTTGAGAGCTTGACGTTAGTCCGTTGCTCAAACTGAGACATTCTCGAGTTTAGCCGCTCACATTCAACTACTCTTCACAACAGAGACACCGTGTTTCTGCTTACACTGTATACATGCATCATGCTGGAACGAGAGAACTGACCCAGCACGATCTCGTGATGCAACCTATCCATTGTAGCGACACTATGAGGTCAGTCCTCGAACTTAATGTCTGTACCACGTTATAGACGCTTGGTTATAGACACAGGCCACTTTCTTGTAGTAGTATCATTTAGTTTGCTAGGGTTGAGGTGAATTGGTATTAAGGTGGCTACAAAGGACCGGGTCAAGTTAACATGTACCGTACGGAGATCGAACCGACAAATCCTGCCCCCAGAGGTGAGCGCACTATCCAAGGGCACATGTGAAGAGAAAGAGTATTAAATGGGTAAAGTGTCAATTCATTCCTTGTTACTTTATACACAAAGATAGGAATTTAATAAACATCCGTCGTATTCTTATGCGTAACGGAAAGTCATGATACCGTCTAATCTTCAAAATTAAATTTAATGTTTTTCTGACTTCTTTTTTTGTTTTATTTGAAGGTACTTATGGTCTTTAAGCATCTATGTCTCAGGTCATAGAGAGGATAGGAAAGGATCCTGGAAAGAATCTGCCAAGGCATAATTTGAAGGTACTATCCCAATATTTGCCTGGCATGACTAAGGAAACTCCTGGAAAACTTCAGTCAGTATGGTTGTCCGGTGTTATCGAACCTAGGATTCGAATGCGAAGCCAGTAGTCACAGCACGTCAACAATACGTAGAATTTTAATTCAAACATTAAAAAAAAAAGGAATCTATTTTTCGTATTCTCTCAGTTGACACCATTATTTATTACTTTGAAAGTGTACAAGTTTTGTTTTTACTCCTTTCAAAGATCAAATCACAAACAAGTGTTGTTTTAAAGCAGCGTTTCTCAACCTTTTTCATCCCGCGACTGTGCCTTCTAGCCAGTTACCCCCTTTCACTATGCTTTAGCCGTCGACCCACAAATATTATATTTTATGTAATATTTGATTTTCATTTCAAAACATAACAGTTTATTTCCTGTATTTATAATAAATATCCTAATTACATTATCCAAAACTATTCAGCAAAGTACATTAACTTTAGTAATTATTGAAAACAGGAAGCAAAATAAAAAATACTTTCTTTGAAATTTTATTAGTTTTAACCTACAAAACCAAAACCCTAGTTAATTTTTTTTTCACCTTCCCTCGCGACCTCCTTGCACACATCCAACAACCCCCAGGTTGAGAAACCCTATTTTAAAGAAGCCCAATCTACTTCTCTTTACTTCAAAAAGGTTTGTTTCTTGATCAACTTTCTTACACGTCTCTGAAAATTACAGCATGTGTGAAATGCACTGCAATTATTGTTTTACGAGCGACAACTTGAGCTACTGTTTTTGTTCTTTAGGGAAAGTTTAATCTAATGTAAGCATCCATTTAGAAACAAAAGGAAGCGTACACTGAAGTTACAGAAGTAGGAGATATGAAATGCAAACGTACTTTTTTTTTTTATTTAATCTTTAAAAACATAAGAAACTGCTTGATTTTACGACTGTTCCAACAGTTATGATTTACAGCATGATTCATTTCAATGAGACATTTCGTGACTCAAGTTACATTACTGTACCTTAGGAGGTGAGTAAACTAAATAACACCCCTCTCCTATCAACACTTTTCATGGCATTGAAACTAAACGTATTGATTGAAAAAGGGGCAAAGTATCCTTGTCCTTCCGAATAAATAAATACCTAAATAATAGTAAACAAATATACGACTGTTTTCCAGAATCAGTGTTGCATCTTCAGGTGGGGAAGTTTCTTGAAGCTAAGAATTTGTAAGTGAAAAATTATGGACTATGAATTATGGTTAAATACTATCTTAATGCAATTTATCAGATCAATAATACGGTGTTAGGAGATGGCGCCTTATGCAAACATACCCACCCACCCTCCATATATATATATATATATATATATATAAATCACAGCCATATTCAATCCACTAGTGGATGAGGCCTCTCCCCGAAGGGAGGAGTTGGTCTACTGCTCCCATGCTGACCAGACGGGTTGGGAGAGGAGAGCCGAAGCTCTCACTGTGATCGCCACTGTCTTTTATTCACAGCAGCTCCCCAATTGTCCTCACGATGCTGGGGCAACACCGAAATTTTGAGGCCCCACGGGGAATCGAACCCGGGACCGCTCGCACTGAAGTCAAGCGCACTACCGACTAGGCTACGCAGGAGCTCAATAGAATTGGATCCATATTTAGATGGACTTTCCCCCCTGTTTTAGTGTCAGGAATTCCTCTGTGAAATTTGGACCTTATATTTACGACAAAATGCGTTGCCGAATTTAACAGAGATTTTGTTTCCGCCGTTGGATATTACAGAAAAAAATAAACTTATCTCCTTTCTTTAAAATTTCATTTTCGACATTACAGAAGATGTATCACATTTGCGGCAATAAAATGTGGTACTGCAATTCAGCATTCTCATTTAATCTTAAAATGACAGGATACCGGTTTGGAAATACGATTAGTAGTAACTTTACTTCCAAACCGGCATCTTCTCATTTTCCCATTAAATTATAATACTGCTCATTTCTAATCAGGGGGCGAATCCGCGCTCAATCGTCAAGAAAAATAATATACAAACATTATTTCAACAATTAACCTACAAAGAAGCTTCGATTTGTTTCCAGACAAATCTATTTTTTATTATTATTATTATTATTATTATTATTTTAGAAATATCAAATTTTGGATACCAGTTTCATATTTCATAATAAAACTTAGCAATATAAGATGGAAATATAATAAATTTGTACTTAAAAAATACACATCTATTTGGGGAATACCGAAAAGGTTTGTTGTGGTCTATACCCGAGAACTACGCCCCTGTCAAGGAAATTCTGGATCCTCCACTATTTCTAAGAAAACTGTTTCTCGGTGCACAGATAAACATTTCTTTTTTTTACAATGTAGCATATTTATGAAGAGGGCATTTGTGGTATCTATCAAGTTTGTGCTCCATGTTTTCTAATGTTTTTCGACGCAGTGTTCATTTCAGGTTAATAGAGCACATCTTATGAAATGACTAACGTAAGATCTGTGGTTTGTCTTCTTCCTTTTCTTTCACTTTGGCAAGGGTAAAGCGGAAAGTGTGTGTGAGAGAGAAACAGAAACAGAGGACCACAGGCGCCTGCAAAATTATTGGCAGATAGCCGAACGAATGCTATCAACGGTGAACATTCAGGAAGTTTTGGCAAAATCTCCAA
The DNA here is from genome assembly GCA_022664845.1 of Lepisma saccharinum. NCBI lineage: Eukaryota > Metazoa > Arthropoda > Insecta > Zygentoma > Lepismatidae > Lepisma > Lepisma saccharinum. Next base: position 7,350 of record JAGDQP010046730.1, read on the forward strand.
GAAGGTACCAAATTAGCGACGCTACAAGTCGCCCTCTTCTGGTAGAAAAAAAAATCTTTAGCAGCTAAGAAACGATTGAAATACGATGGAGTTATTTGTTTGTTGAAGAAAAAAAAGGAAGATAGTTTATACCTTGTTTCAACGACCCCCTTTTCTCGTTTCATCTTTCTCAAGATGTTTCTCTGTTGATCACCAACCCTTGAGAAAGGGTCCCCCTAATCTTCCAAGAAGTCACAATTGTTCCTTTTCGAATTCCTCACAAAGTGGGGGAAAAAACTGTTATGACAAGAAGATGAAAAACAAAGTTCTTGCAGAAGACAAATGAAAATTTTCACAGTTTCTCGGTAAGGAAGGAAAAAAGAATCATTTATTTTGGTATAAAATAAACCAAACGATACGTGACAATTGATACAGATCTAAAACTATTCTGTACTTTGGAAACCGAAATAGCTTTCGGTTGTTATATGAAAATACAAACAGAGTTCGACAATATTGTTTATAGCACATTGTAAAAATTACACTTCTTATACAATCCACAAAAATGTGTAAACAATGTATAGAAGAAGTGCCCGGAGTATATCACATTTTTCTGATCAAGATCTGTGTACGCTTGTGTACTTCTTTTTTCACTACTTTTTTTTTTACGCACAGTTCTTGTGAAAACGTCCTACTATGACGGTTATTCGCTTGTTCACCAAACATTTTCAATCTCTAGCGAGCATGTTCTTTGTAGCCCCGTTGGCTATAGGCTACCATCGAGACGACCTGGGTTCCACTCCTGACTTATTTTCAAGGCTACTCGAAGTCCTTAACTAAAAACACTGTAAACTTGTAAAACCTCATCTGTTCACAACTTTACACATGTAAAATGGACAGAAGTGAAAACTTGATTCATATCAGGGTTGTACAAGTTGTAGAACAAGTGAACTACTTTTTTACAGCTGTTACCTACCTTTCGCCAAAACAAAATGTCGATATTAACTAGGAAAAACAAAACGTGTTCGATTATATATTTATAATGTTGAGAGTATTTCGACGACTTATCAGAACATAGAGCAATAGGTAGTGGAGGAAAACATATACAGTAGAACCCCGTTAATCCGTCACCTCTGGGATTGGGGGCATCATCGAAACCCAAGAAAAGTGGGATTATCAGAGAAGCAAAAATATTTAATATATTACAGTAAAATGCAAAGAAATACATTTGATAATTAAGAAAACAAACTGTTCACCTTGTCAAAATTCACTGCTTTAACACTAAATAGTAGTAAAGTAAAGCACGAAAACGCACTGGTTACGTGTCACGCTAAATGACTCAACAATATACGTCGTGTTTCAAGGACAAGTGCAGAAATCCGCCATATTTCCTATACCTCCATAGTCGGATTATGCGAGGAGTCGAACCATTGGAGGTCGGATTACCGCGGTTCTACTGTATGTTGTTTCTCGCCCACTTTATTAATATACAGGGTGTCCCTGAAATAATGGCGCAAACTTCGAGAAGTGATACTCGAAGATATTTACATCAAAACAAGAAAAAAAAAGTTCCTTTGAAGGAATTCCGAAATCTGATTAGTTTCGGAGATACAAGCGCTGAAAGTCACTGCGGTATCGTCACAAATGACATCATAGCTCGACACCATGATGACGTAAATGGTGTCGGCTTGGCAAATTACAATCTAAGAAATGCAATGTCAATGAATTAAATGGTTTAGGGTCGGTTCTACAATCGACCGCTAAACTTCTAGTCAGCGCTAAGTTGAGACCAAGTCTGATTTTGGCCAATGAGAGTACGCAAAATGAGAGTTGGCCTCAACTTAGCGCTGACTTGAAGCTTAGCGGTAGATTGTAGAACTGACCCTTAATCGGGCAAGCATAGAAATACACTCTAAGCTGTATTCCACAATCATAAACATAACTTAAATGGATTTATTGGGTACTAGTTCGAGTGTGATTTGTTATGTTGACCCCGAGATGTAATTGGTTTCAAGTGTTCCAGCTTTATACATTAATAATAAATGTGTCGTTAAAAGTGTTGCGAGACCGGCAATTTCTGTGTCTGTATTCGGCAAAATCATATTTTGTGACTTTCTAGTGACTTTCAACGCACAATCTAGCTATATTTTATAATAAAGAGCTGGCAACAGTGCTGATATGAAGGTTCCAGCAATCGTCCCTCTTCTCCGATTCAGTGTGTCATCTTCATTGTCAGCACAGTCACAAGCGGCGCCACTGCTGTATCAGTCTCAAAAAAGAATGAAGTCACAGACAAGACAAATATTACATGAATAAGTGCAGCGTTGTTAATTCTGCACCTGACAGCTAGAACCACGTACGACCAATTTTGACCAAAACGTGATAAATGCAGTTCTTGTAAACATGTTGATGTAAATAAGTAAGCCTATTATGTAATTTGTCCGTTTAGTTTATTTGTGAAAGGTGGTAGGTTTTTTTTTTTTTTTTTAGAAAACAAGGATTTGTGACTTATGCGCTTGTAGCTCTCAGGTACAAAATTTATCACTACATACGTGCAAGTCATTTAGCATCAATATCTGTGAAGTGTAAGTGCTTGGCATAAAGAAGGAATATCTTCAATGTAAAGCAAAAGAGATAAAAGATATCTATCATAAGAAGTGGCTAAGTAGTTCATCATTTTTAAAGGAAAGAGTTAAATCGTCTGCATAAATGTCTCGTACGTAAAACAAAGTATCTTATCATTAAGCCGACGGTTAAAGTTTAAAAAGGAAAAAGAGAATCTAGAATGATGAAACACACGGGAGAAAAGATCATCATTTTTACCGGTAACATTATCAATCAATGTAATTAATGTAATTGCTGATAAGTTTATAAGTGTGTATAAAGAATTAATTACAAATTGGCGCCAATATATTAATCAGAAAGTAAACTGTATACGATATTACATAGATTCTCAAATCATTGATTTTTTTGGTGGTGGAGGGGGATAACAGAGGATTTACCGGGACTCGAACCCGGATCTTCCAGTAGTCAGTTAGGTGTTCTATCCGTGACAAATTGAGCCAAGACAGTGTCACCGGCAGGGATTCCGCCAGAATTTTCGGTTTGGGGGAGGATGTAAAGTCAACATTGGGAGGGTGAAAGTTGAATTTTGCACTGTTTCTATTGATTTTTGACGGTAAAAGAAAAATTGGGGGATGCGATAGAGAATTTGGGATGGTGACACCCCTCATTGGGGGATCGGGCAGAATCACCGGTCACCGGGTGCATAGTGTGATGAAGCCCCTGGTGTGATGGAGCAACCACAATGTCAGACACTTCATGCCACTAATTCGAGAAATGTTTCCGAACTATGTGACTTCTCAGTTTTGGGAACAATTTCTCACTTCCCCGAGAACTGCAGATCTTACAGCTTCTGATTGCTTCCGCCCCCCCCCCTCCTTCTCGAATTTCCTTAATCGAACTGTGTACATGAATACATGAACAAGCAATTAAAGCTCTCGAAAACTTCATTCGCAGTGAAATTCCGATTTGTTACAAGATAAACTTGAGAAGGGCAACGTTTCGAATTCGTAGCGGTTGCTAGCTACCATCAATCAAAATAGGTTCACTGCTTGGGACATTCCGTATAAAGTGTTTCTTTCAGGTATGCTTTCGGGGGGAGGGGGCCTTTGCCTCCCCCGGGAGTTTTTAAATGCACCTCCGAAAGAACTAGTCTCAAATCTTGTATTACTAATTATGTATACTGAAATACGTATATAATAGAACATTCTACAAATATTCTTGATGTTAATTTGAAGTTAAGTAAGGAAGTTCGTCATATTATTAAGTAACATTACTGTTATTTTATATTTTCGCACATTGGAGTCAATATGCATTATCTATAATTTTTGTGAGCTCCCCCCACCCCACGAGCCCCGTTCCCCGAACAAAACCTTCTAGAGGAAACACTGGGACTATTTATATTTGGCAAACAGAAGTACTGCATAAAACAATAATTATTATGAGAAAATTATAAAAAAAAAAAATCGACTGAAATAACAATACATGACCAGAACTTCACCAAAGAAGACAGTAATAAATTCAATTTGGCGAAATTCAAAATTCAAAATCTACATCATAATTTCCTGAAGAAGTCAGTGGTCGCCCTTCGTTAAGAACTTAACAAAACGTTAGTTAACGAATGCAATACATTTTAAAACTAAACGATTCGTTAAATTCCTGACGAAGCTTGGTGAAACTAATCAGAAAGGCCCAAATGTAGTCGCATTCACTTTTCTCAGTCAACTGAATTCATCAATCACGTACAAGGTTAGTTATAGTTAGCTCCATTTTTTTTTTAATTTCAAGTTTTCTTTAGTGTTTTTTTCATTATCACGTGACCGTTTTCGAAGTAACGGTGATTGTCCTGACTGGTATTCGATCACGTGACTTCCACTTTTTCAAGGTGAGATAGACACTTGGCAAGATAATTAATATACCACCCACAGCATTATGAAATGTGCATCTAAACGTGAAGTAGGACGGCAATAAATAATAATATATTTCGATAGCAGAAAACTTTAATTATATTTGAGAAAGAGTGCGCAACACTACATGCAAGTTTTCAAAGCTCTGTGCACGATAATATGACACAGTTTGAAAGTTGTTCGTTAATGCATTAACTTGCAGAAACCACAAGAAAACAATGTGGTTTCTACAGTATGAAGTAAGAACTCCGGATTGGAATAATGCTCTCCAACGATGAAGGATATTATCCCGCCAAACTTGAGACAGATTAATACCATCGCTGATAGTTCCCAAGTATGAGGATTCCAGAATTACGCAATTTGATCAGACACTGTACCTGAGTTGTGCGAAAACAACTCGGTATTTGCGCTGCGTGCAAATAGCATGAAAAGTTTGCTCATGAATTGCGCGAAATGGGTGTTGAATAAGTGTGAAAACCTAGAAAGCGATTTCTTCTTCACACTCCACGTCGTGATTTATGAATAAATATGTACTTTTCTTTGGAGGACAGAGGGTCAGAGGATCGAATCTTAACATTCGTTTCTGTCTGGAACGATTTCAAAAATGAGAACAAGGAAAATACCATTTGAGTTGAATTTGAATTAAATTTTAAGGCCTTTAGGCAACTTTGGGTCAGGCCGGATGGATGATGATGGGATGAATGGTAGAATGAAGAATGTGGGACGAAACAGGATAACCCCGAGAACCCCCCCCCACACACACACACACGGTGTTTGTCCACCACAAAGCCCACATGGCCCTGAGGGTGGGGAGTTCTCATTGGCCATTAGCGCAATTCGGGTATCCGCTCAGTACAACTTATGAATGTACATTTTATATAGAAAATGTAAAACAATACTTCGAAATTATTAACGTGACTGGAATCCTATTCTAATGCAATGCACACATGATAAGCCAAAGTTCGCCCTGGGAACGATGTCAGCGACCGCCTACCCTGACTGAGGTTTTCCTCAGTCGCCCCAGCAAATGCCGGGATGATATCTACAAACTAGGCTCTTTACGATTATCTTCCAACATCCTTTCCCCTTCCCTATCCCGGCGTGAGCCTGAGATGCTTGAAGCCCATAAGTAAATTCAAAAGATACTAAACTCGATTCGAAAAATGTTTCCTCAGATAATCAACATTTATTTATTTTTGTAATTTCTGTTAACAGAAGCCTTGAAAGTTCACCAAAGACCAGCTGAAGAAAAACTAAGTAAACAAATCAACAACCGTTAGGTTGAAGATCGACTTTCTATGGATGAAAGTAATAGATCTTTGTAGACAGGTACTAGTAATACATTTAACCAATTTCGTTAAACTAGTTTTAACCAGACTAGCTAAACCGGAAGTGTCTGAAAGGGGAAAGGGGGGAGAGAAAGAGATAGGAAAAAATGTACAAAAGTAAAGATTGAAAAAACAGGGCTGAATAGAAGAAAGTGGCATTAATTTCTCGCTGTGTTGGTCGGCAGGCTTAGAAGTCGTACTAAAAAAAAATAGTTAATATTCGAATCATGTTACTATTCAAAATTTTAACGATTTTTTTTTATATCGTGGATGACGTGGTGTAAGTGGTCTGTTTGTTAAAAGAGATGTAGATCATAGGCCTATATAAAAAGGTAATTGATCATGCATTTTCTCAAAGCTTAAAAAATACCATAACAACATTACAATGCCTTTAATACGAGAATACAAATGTCCATTAAATGATGTGTTACTTTACTTATCGCTAGGGCTGTTCGTGTGACGAATTTAGAAGATATGCTCATTCTTCGTTCCTCCTCGTGCTTATATTATTATCATTATACTTATGTAATATAATTGTAATTATGTAAAGAAGTAATGTCTGTGACGGGTGCTGTATTGGCCAGCATCAAGCTGCTTATAACACGAAAATAAAGTATTCATTCATTATTACTATTATTTGAGGAACAATATTCGGTATTGGATGAGTGACACCAAGGTTAAAAACTTTTACGAAAAGCTTCATCCAATCTTAAAGATTTTTAGGAAAAGCTTAACCCAAGCTTAAAAGCTTTTAAGAAAAACTTTATCCAAGCTTAAATACTTTTAGGAAAAGCTTAATCCAAGCTTGATACAGCTAAAATACTGTTAGGAAAAGGTTTATTCAAGCTTGATACAAACTAAAAGATTCTTTTATGAAAAGTTTAATTCAAGCTCGATACAAGCTCACTCCAAATTTATTCACTTGACATGTCAATCTTGAGACAAGCTTAGTTTGCTATCTGGGACCACTTCTAATTGTAAACACTGCTGCTATAATTCCTAATTTGAAACAAAAATGATTAATTTCCCATCTTTATGCAGAGAGTTTCTCTTGGAGAAACAAACTGAAATAAGTCTCTTAAGAAAATAAAAAAAATGTCTCTCTGGAATTCGCTTGTCGAGTAGTTTCTCTACACACGAAATCAAAAGAGCGGAATATTCACTCTTCTGAGAGTGGAAAGAGGAACCGCTCTTTCTAGAGCAGAATTTTCAATCGAAAAGAGTGGTTTTTCAACAAAACGCCCTCACTTTGGATGAAAAAAATGTGATCTTTCTAGATGGAATTCCGATGATTTTGTATGGATAATTTATTCTTTAAATTTGGAAAGCGATTTCACATCTTTTTAGAGTGGTTCACAAATTATTTCGAAGGCGTATTCTCCCAGTTGGACGGCTGGCTTAGGGGTCAAGGCGTTGGAAAGCTGATCGGAATGTACTGAGTTCAAATCTCCTTGAGATTTTTTTTTTTACTCTTTTTCATTCATAAGTACATTATTTTTCTTTCTTTCTACTTATGAATAAAACTCCCTTTTTACATTTTCAACATTTTATTGCGTCGTTTTCGTGTTCAAAGGTGAAAACTTTATGTGAATAGATGGAAATTCGCCTAAAAATATTAAGTCTACATTCCCATCGAAATGGACTACCATAGATCCCATCTTTCTTCGAGCGAAATTTTCTCTGATGAAAATTCACATTAAAAGAGTGGTGGTCCCTCTTTACGCTCTCAAAAGATGAAATATACCGCTCAAATCAAGCAGAATCCCGATTTCTCTTTTCAATTTGTCAGTCTGTCCGTCCGTCCGTCTCTAATGCACACTAGTACCTCAACTAAAGCAGGTGCAAAGAATCTGTGAATCTGAAAGCGGCAGGTATTTTCATTTGGCTAGTTTTTGCCGTTTTAAAATTTCACGCTAGTTTCACTATCAGCACAGCACTTCCGTACGGAGGCATTGGGCTCGCCGTATTAACTCTGCTCGTTAAAAAAACTAGTGGTCCCCCAGTTTTTTTTTTTTTTTTTTTTTTTTTTTGTTCTGCGTCATCCTAGAGAGAAGGAACTTTCCTATCGATTATTAGCCTCCAGAGATCTCTTCTAG
>JAGDQP010046732.1:0-15217 GCA_022664845.1 Lepisma saccharinum
GCGACACGCCGTTTTTCGTCCTTGTCCCGACATCTTCAGCATGGTTGTTGGTTAATAATCGTTGTGGTTAGTTGTTACGTAAATTATTAATTTGTTGTGAACTTTTAGCATTTACTTTCGCAGATGTCAGGGACGAAGCGAGGCTACTTAAAGTGATTAAGTCAATGTGGTTTCGGAACTCGAGTTCTTAGATTTATCCAATGTTGTCAACATGTTTGGTATTATCTTCGTTTTTTGTCTCGTAAGCAGGTTCGTGCAAAACAGAGACTAGAGACTTCGTCTTAATATTATTATTTTTAGTAATAAAAATAATAATAATACGTTTTTGTGATTTTTCTTTGTGTGGTCAGTTAGGTATTTCGATTTCCAATTTGTTTACAAGGTCTGATGAGAAAGTTCTTTGTAGATACACATCGTGCTCCCTAGATATAAACTTATATAGTAGGAAACTTTTTTTCCTAATGAAAACCCAAGCACTTCATATACAGATTAGTGATTCTGAACCTGTATAGGTCCCTTTGATAGCGTAACTAACCAAAGGGAACCTTGTAATCCCGCTCAGTCAGTCTGTCTGTGTCCAGAAAATAAATCTCAGGAACCACAAGGTGTAGAGAGGTGGTGTTAGAAACGTTTTTGAATTTTATTTACTACCTTTAGACATCTATCACACAGCCAGAAATAAGGTTGGGGAATGGATATTGGAAGGTAGTAGTTTAGGGTCTGTTTTGGAGGTACCATCCCATCATTTGCCTGGTGCAACTGAAGAAAAACCCTGGAAAAGCCTCAGTCAAGATAGGCGGCCTCTGCGATCAATCCCAAGACCTGATTGCTAAGTCAATGCTCTACCGACTGAGTTTAGCTACGGCTGGCTGCTTGCTTAGAAAGATCTTGGCTAGACTTGCTCAGAGCCACAGGAAATGTCTTGATTGGTGAAATACTGTGGGCGTCTCCATTTCCAAGTACCCCAGTTGTCATTGTGGCCAACCTGTGTCCAAAGAAATGAATGTTTCTGTGTATCAGATTCTATAAAGGGACCGGAGCATTCGCGATTGTTAGAATCGCAGCGCTAGCTTCTTTCAGATATTCAGTTATAAGAACTATTACTTTATTTTCTCAAGGTATGGTCATCGCATATATCAGTGAGCTCTTGTATTTGACTTCGAAATGGATAGCATACGAAGCTGCTCAATAATCCTACTAATGAAATTTATACGGAACGACTAAGTCAGAATGTAGCCGTAGTATTTTTCTTCAGTGAAACTTCACAGTAAATATTAAGTCTTATTTCAGAATATTTCGTAATGCGGCTCGTTACCAGAATATACCGTGTGTCCGTAAAATAATGGTGTGGTGGTGTTTCAGGCAACCATTTCATTGCAACAAAGCACGATAGACACATGATATGAGCACCAAAGAGATTTTCCTTGGGAGTAGTAGAAAGAAAATGCTTAAAACAGTATCCGTCACTCCGGATCAAGGTTACTGAATAAGAGCAAGCGGATGAACTTAAGTAGTGGCAGTAACTGAAGTAAGCCTATCTCCTAAGTGTCTTCAAAACCGTCAGAGAAATCGACGTTGTACTTCAGCGAATACACAGGTAAAAACTTTTGAGAGTTAATTTTATTTGATCCTACTGTGACAGTGTCGTGCTATTGTTGCGATAGCCATTTGGAACCTCACCATTGTTTTACTGATATATTTTTAATATATACAATTTCGTTTTTTAAAGCATGGCGTTGCATTACTTTACTTAAAAGTGATTACTAGTTGTTTGCCGCCTTTTTCGTTGGTATGATTTATATTAAAGTGTTTTCGTAACGCATATTCAGAATTGTATTTAATAATATATATGCCTTTGACCTTTCATCATAGAACACGAGTGAGTATTCATATACTATGCGTCATTGACAAAATCCTATTTTAAATGTGTTTTGGAAACAACCTTGAAGTTAATTATAAGATTCCCTCTACGACAATAGTTTCACGTACGAAACTAACAGTGGGCTAGAAGCATGGAGGGCTCACACACACAAAAGCCGAGTACTGTGAAAATGGGGGCTATAATGAAATTTTATTGCTCTTTTAGGTAATTTTCACGTGATAAAATTAGGGTTCCCAACTATGGGTTGATCACATGCTGTCACCTTCACCTTTACGTATGTCAGTGGCGATTTGCCAGTTAACATAGTGGGACAAACTAGCATGTAAGTATTATGGACTGGCCATAATAAGATACTGGCCCGATGGCCGGTGCGCCCTCCCCAGACCAGTGCCTCTGCGCCCTCCTCGGGAGGGGCGAAGGCCCGTCTTGTCTGAGGAGGGCGCACAGCTTCCTCCCTTAACACGATTTTTCTTGAAAAAAAAAAATAACAAAGCTACATAATTATGTTATAACTTCATTAATTTACGTATATATACATATTAAAATGGAGAATATCTATTAAGGGGGCGCCCTGTTGATGAACAAAGGTGTCCATTTGCGCTCTCGCTCACCCCTGCACTTCCTTTTATTTCGGGGTATTCCATACTCGCAAGAGCCTTTGGATGGACGGCGCCCTCCCAGAGCATGTGACCGCGCCCTTTTTACATAGCCAGTCCACCCATGGTAAGTATGTCACTGGTATGTACTATGCTAAGTCAATCCAGTAAGTTTAACCCTACAACGGTACACTTGAAAAATGTTACACAAACCGTACACAGGGTACAGGTGTACCCCAATAGAAATAATTACTGAGATCAAGAATATTATTTACCGTTTTCATTTTTTGTATTATTGGAAACGCATGCAATAACTACTGTATAACTCTTAAATCAACATTTCTTTTGTGTTCATTTAGAGCACGATGGGTATATCTTTTTCTGATGTTCCAACAAATAAATTTCACACTCAAGCTGCAACTAACACGGATTTTTCTGTCTTTGCTCATTGGACAAAAGCTACAACTTCCGGATCCAGATGATCGTTAAGGAGGAGAAACCTGAGCTGTATCTATCTTCAAAATTCCACGAATAGTTTCCTTTAGATGTGCGTGCAATGTTGACCATTGATAACGTTCTTCAAGAATAGGAGTATTGAGCGAAATAGCCAAGTTTTTTTTTTAAGGAACATTCTTCTTTTTAACGATTTATTCTTTTTTTTCGGGGATCTCATTAGTATGATCAGCGTATTAATCCCAAATAGTATGATCAGTGTATTAATCCCAACTGCATTCATTAAGCCAAAGAATAAGCACAGTGGCCAACGTTTTGTATTGGGGGAAACCGAGTATTCGTGGTACATCCGACCAAAACAGTCAACACAACATTTTGTTGTATTGTAAAAATCTACCATTTCTGGAATATCAACAGAATCATTCTTGTCAGGTTGGTCCAGAAACTTCAGGTTGTCATGCATCGTAGAAAGCATCACAACTAACTTCGTCATCGAAGAATAATAACCATGCTTCATTTTCTGACGTAACAAATCGTGCACTACCTTTATTTCCTGACAAATGATCAACTAAGTTCGGTCTTGGAGTTCCACTTCTAGCAGAATTTACTCCACTCGTATTTATTTTTCCCATAAAGATCAGCAGGAGTCTCACACCAGTAAGTTTTCGTGCTCTGAATCACTTGGTTTTTCACTTACACAGAACGTTCTCTTGACTGAAGTTCTTTTGAAAATGATCCGAATTCACTGGCTCTTTCTCTGTGTCACTATCACTTGACTCTTCATTTGACAACAAACTTTCTTCATTATCTGAGCCATTTTTGAACAACTGTCACTTGAATCCTGCATCAGACACTGTCGACTTTGGTGCACGTTGAGACTTTCCATTACTCTATTTAGTATGTCCTCAACAGAAATCACTATACGATAACCACACAGGGGTACAGGTGTACCCCAAGTTGCCACACAGCTGGCACAGACAAAGATACACATCGACTGCTACTAGGATACTAACAGGCTACTCAAGCGATGAAACTAGAAGGATCATTAAAGTATTGCAAACACCCGAGTAAATAGGGAGCTTTAGATAATAACTGGGGTACATGTGTACCCTATGTATCGTTCCAGGGTTGATTATCTACTTGGAAACACGTAGAGAAAATAAATAACGTAGAATGTTCTTTATCTTCAAGCTTTGCTTTATTCCTCGAAGAACAGAACAAAAGAATGATTCTTGTAAAAGAAATAAACAATCGTTGCAATAGCTTGCTCTTATCTCTGTTGTGTTGTAAGCTCAATTGTTGAAGTCAGAAACAGAAGTGCCACTACGAAATTGTATATACTTAGATAATGTAAATTCGAAAGCAAAGACGTAATTCCCAATCCCACGTTCTTCGTTCAGTTTGACCGTTTTTCAGCTTGATTTCGTGTTCAAAGGAAGAAGGTTTGTAACTCAGGCTTTGTAGTTATGTTCGTATGTGTGTGTGTTTTAAGATTTATGGAGCGATTATAACTAATAAGGCGTTGGAAATGTTATGTAGCCCCGCATTTAAAAAAAAAAAAAAAAAAAAGCAGTCATTTAAATATCATCTTTTTTTTTTTTACCTCGTGATCCGCACCCTATTGTTTTATTGTATTTTAGACGCCACTTCCAAATTAACTGGTGTAGAGGTTTCTAAGTCCAATGTCGATTTTGGATTGCTGTGGCTTCAAGTCAAACTCATACAGTGGATTTTCCAGGGTTTGTCCTCAGTCATACCAGGCAAATGCTAGGATGGTACCTACAAAAATAGGTCCTGACCGTGTACCTTCAACATCCTCTCCGCCACCCTATCCTAGCCTTGAACATAAGGCCTTAAATTCAAATTCAAAATTTGTACAGTGGACTGAGTGACCACAAAAAGTGCGCTTACAAAAAAATTAGTTCGACTAGAAAATTATTTTCTCTTGGGATAAGGAGTGTAGATAGGGTTGCCAACCAGCCGGTATTTCTACCGGTCTGGCCGGAAATTTTAGTATTATTTTCTATTGGGCCGGTGACAGGTACCAAGGTTTCACCATCGCTATTGCGACAGGTATTTTTTTTTTTAAATATAAGTTACTCGTGGCTTTCATAAAGATTTTGCGGCTACCTATGAAAAAAAAAAAAAAAAAAAAAACTAAAATCTCGGAGTCAACTTTTATTTTCATAATAGAATGAATACCTTCCCTTAATTTTATCGTTTATTCTGTTACCGCTTATTAACGAGATTCAACTTAATGTACTTGTCTAGCGTGTAGTACTTTTTTAAAAATTTACATCTTGAACAGCACGTGATATAAAATATTACCGTACAGATAGTGCTTTTATATAACTGTCAGAACTGAAATACTAAACTATGCTGGAGAAGGATAGCGCATTAAACATTTCTTAACTTCTTTCGTAAAAACTTTTTAATTTCTTTTTTATTATTATTCAGAGATAGGGATGTAGGTATTCCACCGGTAGGGCTAAAATTTGTACCAATTTTGTGATTAAAATCTGTGGTCGGTACAAAAGTCTCCCCGACCTTACATATGACCGCTGTTTTATTTATGAATTATGATAATCTCTGCCAGAGACGAATAGTCAGATCTGGAATCCGAGTTTCCAGTTCAGATTTTGCCACTCACTCTTTTCCCGGTCTGTTGGATGTTTTATTTTTATTTGTCCTGTTTGAGAAAAAGAAGCCGATTAATTTCTTTGCTATCTCTCTGCACAATTTATGTTAAGTATTCTCCCATTTTTGATTAAATTTTCTGGTAATAATTTTTTAGGTAGGCCTTATATTACATGGCCCTACTTATTTTCTTTCAGTTGCTGGTATTGTGGTTTACTTGGTATTACATTTTTTCTGGGAAAATACATCATATTAATTAGTTGCGTCAAGTTTTGAGCTGTTCAAGTTGAGGTATTCTAGTTTACAATATTGATATTTTACAGTGGGGATGGTTTTCGATTACGTCTTTTTTCTGCACAAGAAGTTGCACTTCTACTCTTCTTTGCTTTTTTGGGTCTGTGTCTATCTCCTATGGTTTATGCAACCCCTCAAAGCTAGTTAGCTGTGCCGGTAATTTTATTTCCCATATTTGGCAACCCTAAATGTAGATGATTGTAAGGAAATAGGGAACCTAGCTAGACAAGAGAAGTAAATCGATCATCCTGCGAAAAATGACCTCAAATTGAAACTCGTGTACCTGTAATTTGCAACAAAATAAACGTGATACAAAACGAAAATACAATTTAGTACTTTATATGATGTCATCTTACGTTTAGAACACGACTTAGCAGGTTACCAGTTGTTCCGGATGGATGGGACTGACCAGGAATACTTTCTTTCACCCAGGCAAAAGTTAAATCATGACCGAGACGTTAAGAATCCCGAAAATTGCATTTGGCTAGTAAATATAAATTGATTTCGTAAATAACAAGAACAACACGTGAAAATGGTAGACGAAAATAGAAATAGTAAACGAATTGAGAATGCTTTCCCGTACCTGACGACTTAAATTTTAATTGCTTCATATTCTGCGTACTTGATGACTCTAACTTTTAATTGCTTCATATTATGTTTTAGTATCACAAACATTCTAAATTAATACATTTTGGACTTCGAATCCGACCATCTACGATATCTTTATTATCCACTGTGTCCCAGATTCAACATTGACACAGCAGCCTCAGAGCTGAAACCGGGTCACTCCTGAAAGCATTGTTCAAACGCAAGGAAATAATTAAAAATTCTGCCTTGCCCTCCGCGGTGATTGGGTCGAAATCAGGTCAGGTTAAGTTCCAAGCATAGACCCGGCCCAAAACTTGATTCGCAGACACTTTCAGCTCAGGGTAGCCTACTTAGCGCAGAACTACCTGAAATAAGCAGTCGAGTTGCCCGACGATACATCCTTTACGAAGGGCACAGATCTGAAACGGGTCAGCCGGTCAAGTTTTGGACCGTATTATCGGGTTGTGCTAAAGTGAACAGATTTTTAAAGCAGTAAAATGGGACATTTATCTAACTTACCTAACGAACCGGGACAAAATAAAATAAAAAAAATGAATACACTGTAATGTTAGATCATTAATACTGATGTATTACAACTAATAAATAGAATAGAATGTATGTGTACTTACATATGATAACATGTACTGCAATCCATTCCATGACATCAACTTTTCTTCATATTTTGTCGATGAATGTACTTCTACAACACATCCTTTTCAGACAGCATTTTGTAAAGTCTACACAGGTGTGAGTAAAGTTAACCTTTTGAACCAACCTTCAAAGTTTGTACTGAAAGAGTTTTTTTTTTTTTCACTTGTCCATAAACCATTCATGTGCGAAAATACTCGTTCAGTAGGGGCATTTATTCCAGGCAAACAAAGAAGAAACTCCAGTATCTTAAGAAAATTGGAATATGGTACGTTACTAAAACGCAAAGTAATTTCTACTCAACATTCGCGGTAATTCTGTGCTGATAAGTAAGAGGTTTCAGTGATGTTGACATCAACGAACTCAAACATGATACTGTAGTTCACATAACTGTCAAAAAACGTCACATTTTGGCGTCCCGTTTTTAGTCTGAAAAAAGTCGGGACAGAGGCTTAAAAAGGTACTGTCCCGGCTAATACGGGACGTCTGGTCGTCTTAGGTTGTTCTTGCGACCCGAAGGGGAGAGGAGTTTTGAACACGGGTTTTCGGAGAGGAAAATAGAAGTAAAAAAGAGATTTGAACACCACTTTTATAGTCAAAAGTCATACTGACTGCTCTAAATTTCCAGTTAAAGGAAAACAGAATAGTGTGTTAGAATTATGTTGGCTGGATCCCGAAGATATAAACTAAGTTGATCCCACGACTTACGCCACATTTTAATCATTTATGCAATTGTTAATTAGGGTTAGGAATTCCAATTCACTCAAAATATTTCCAATTTCTACCAAAATAAAACTGACAAAATGGCGGCATCAAACGTTGATCAACATAGCATGCGCAGCTACGATGAGAAACAGTTTTCTCATTCTGGGCATGTGCAGAACTGAAAACGAAAAATATCCAGATAATCATACGAAAAGTCTCATGAGTTTCCTCGATTACAGTGAAACAACGTGAAATACTAAAACTTCTGCGAAACTTTCCTGATAATTCCTAGCAACGTTGACAACATTTTTAACAGTGACAGGAATTTTACTTATTGTGAACTTTTGTACAAGGAAATAATCAAATACAAAGAAATTGAAAATGCTATGTACTGAACTCCACAACCACAATTAGTTTACAATACTGCTCTTGACTGATTAAAAGAACCAATTCATAGGATAGGTATATGGATTACAGCAGCACGTCCATACATTTAAAAAAAAAAAAAAAAAAAAAGTATTAGCAGTAGTCGCAACTTGCAAAACAGCGTATTGAGAATCTAATAATCTGAAATAAGCACGTTGGTATTTCAAATAAACCGTGTTATCAGATTAAAATGCCTTTCCAACAATCCTAGCAAAGCATAGTTTAATAGTTAAAAAAAATTAACTTTACTGTGTCTGAGGCATGCTGTATACAATCTTATATCCCCTCTATGTTCATCTGTCTACAACTTTCGACCCAGGAAGTATTAGGGCTATGAAATCGATCGAGTTGTTGTTCGAGATGTCTCGGTGAAACTTCACCAACAACATATAGACAATCCAAATTTGACGCTCGCTCCGCCTCACTTGATTTTTACGAATGTACAGGTACATATAAGTGATAGGTTGTGCAGAAAGAATTTCCTCTGCATAAACTAAGAAGTTCCTACAGGAAAACTACTCAACATTTAGGCTTCAGCAATAAGTGCTGGGAAGCCCTATACAATCGCTATATCTGTCTATCGACAACTTTCAAATCAGGAACTACCAGGGCTACGAAGATAGTTGAGGTGCCATTGAGCCCCAGACTGAGCTCAGACTTGTTTCCGTATACGTAGAAATATATATAAAGAACGTTAGATTGTCTCAATCTTTCCTAAGGTACCGGTTAGTATTGCAAAAATCTTTCCATTTTTAAAAATATAATAAGTAAATGGTGTAAGAAAAGATCTACAGTACAATTTAGACAGTTCGGCTTCTTGACGTATGTTTTACAATCTTTACGGGATCAGTCTATTAGGGGCTGATATAAATGGGAGAGTGTCAACAGAAGTAAAAGACTCAGCAGGAAAAAAGCATTGGGATGAAAATTCACAGAAGAAAATAAATTGTCTGTATTTATCCGTCCCCGAAACAATCTCCAACAATTGTATATTATTATTGAAAGACAACAGAAAATATTTTAGAAATTGATAAGTCATAATTGAAAATATGACTTGTAGTCATATTTTTAAAATACTATATAACATGTTAAATAAAATTTATCAGAATGAAACAAATTATCACAAGACTTCTAGTATGACAACACCAGCAGAAGCATTAAATTAATATTATCGACATTCATGAAAATAAACTTCAGCTACTGAACACGTGTAAATAGCAAATTTCTAAGCAAAATCGCAATACTTTATCCCTTTCAGAAAAGATTTAACAGCGATATAATTTCAAAGGAAGCACTTTCAAACCCGTTTCAAAATTTCTTTTTAGTGCTGAAAAATCGCTAAATATAAGATGAAGATAACTAACTCTATGCTGTACCTCAACTAAATTGGTAACTACCGGAAATTCATTCAAAATCAATATCTGTCTGTCTACCTAGGTACATACAGCTCTGTCTCAATCTACAGAAACTTATCACCGCTATTCCATCGCTGAACAAGACAAGCAGATCAGCCGGAGATCTTCAACTACCTTAATTAAATACAAAGAGAAGCAGAAGATGATCCCCAACCATTTAACTTTAATGATGTTATGTAATAACTTTTTTCTTGCAAAAATCACAACGTTGAATTTCTGGCGTTGTAATAATCACTCTACAATTTATTTACATACCGGTACTCGTCACATTTACAAATTATTATTATTCCTACAGTGCTGTAATTAACAACGTTAATTGTCAATTATGCCATAATAAGTTACAATTCATTTACATACTCGTTGCCTTTACAGTTTAGTAATGATTCTTACAACCATGTAATTCACACGCTGATTGTCTAATTATGTTATAGGCTAATCACTTTAGAATTCATTTACGTACTCGATACATTTACAATTTAATAATATACTTACTCTTATAAACAATGACATACGCAGAGTTGGGTCCTGAAGGGTCCGGACCTTTCTTTTTTCCTTTTTTCTTTTTTAATTTGCAGTTATTGAAGTTTAGCTTTTCACAAAATATCCTTCTCCTTCCCTTAAAGGTTAACTAGTCTTTCGTGCGGTGCGCTCAGGACACGCCAGATATATGTTTGTGCGCTCGGTCCACGGTTTTGGCTTGTGCGTTCAGGACACGGCACCCTTTGTCACTTTTTTTTTTCACTATAAAACGTTTTTCTCAGTTTTCCAAAAACTTGTGCTTCCGGACTGATGCTCTTCAATTATTATACCGATTTTGTTGTGTTAATTGCGTTGAACGACGAATGTGCAATTTTGAGGGACTGAATAAAAAGGCTACTAATGTTTTAATCACCTTTAATCTTCTCTTGAGAAGGATGCCCTAGCGATATCTAAAGTACAACATTATCTGGATGGTTAGGCAGTTGACATTGAAAGCCGTGCCCCGTTGAAGATATTTTAATATTTTTCAATCTACACCGTCCGAACTGAATCTACTTTTTTTCGTCTTTTGTCGACATCGAGTACAAACAACTTCTCTGTCACTCAAAAACTGGATGGCTTTCCTTGTTCCCTGCTATCAACAGAATACCTGAATGTTTCTAACCCTAAAATCATATTTCCTTTCTCTAGAAAATTCTCGATGTCCTAAAATAGTTTTTTTTTTTTTTAAAGCCCTTAATAGGTTCCTGCATTCATTAATGTTTCTATTCTATAATAAAATTCAGACCATGGAAAATGAGTAATATGTAGAGAAATGGGCCTAGAATTTTGCTCAGCTTCACAATTTTCAGTGGATAGAGCTCGGTAAAATGTAATCTTGGAATTGGACAGATATTGAAAACTATGAACAATTTATGACGGAAAAAGGCATTAGTATTGGAAATATCTCCTGTTTGATCAATTTTCTAATCTCAAAACTTTTCTGACAGGAAAGAGTGGTGGTAAAGAATTCAGTGAAGCATTGTCTCATAAAAAGTACGTGAACTATTTTATTGTTAATACAGTATCAGTTTATTCTGAATTTCTGAAAATAGGTAGGTTTTTTTTTTTTTTTTTTTTTTTTTGCAATACCTGCTCACAGGCCCAATTCAGAGAGGATTTTCAGTTAGTGAGATCATAGTGGACACAATCAAAAATAGACTGTCAGTGAATTGAGTTAAAATCATATTGTTGACTCCTATATTAGTTAGGATTTCTTTTTCATATTTCTAATCTTTCAATTCAAAGTTATAAAGTTTGAGAAACATTAATTTAGTGGAAAATCTGTTGAACATATGCTGGTTATATTACTATTATTATTAAAAGAAAATGAGAACATTTAGAATATTTCTCTGTTTATTGTTATTATTATTACAACGGTAAAGTCTCAGTTATTCATTTATACGTTTTCTTTCCCATTAATCATAAGCTAAGTGTACTCTTTTTCTACATTAACTATCTGGTAACCCTATCCCTGGCGCATGATATCATATTTCATCCCCTGTTGTTGATTCGGAATATAATCCCTACTAGGGATAACATCTTTGTATTTGTACCCAAACAGGTAGTAAGTAGGTTGAAATTTACAAGCAACCTCTAGTTTTGGATACACCCCCCCTTCGTAATTTATAATGAATCGAACACTGCCCGTCCCGTAATATTGTTTCTCCTTATCTACATATTATTTTGTTAATGCTTGACGTTGTTGCTGGTGACTTAACGGTTGAAATGGGTAGCGTTGTGCGCGAGACTTGTATGCGTCATGCTACAAGCAAGAACTATACGGCTTCAGAATGATCACAGTGGAGTATGAGTAACTCATTTCCGGTTTCGATACAACGTGTAATTTGTAGGTTTGTATGTATGTTTCAGTAGAAAGTAAGTAATTATTGTGAACAAGTTGCAGTGGCATTTATTTTAACACAGTTAAAAAAAAAAGAAAGAAAAACTGGGATATAATGGTACAGCTTCCAATGTAATTGTAATATAAGCCTACCGGTTGTGTCTGTCAAATAGGAAAGGTAGGGAATCGCGTATCGAGCAGTTGTGTAACAAAACGTTTCCTGGCATTAATATGTTATATCGAAAGTAAATAGAGCTGCGACATTGAAGTGTTTCGCGCGGTAGATTATATTTTTGTAGTTCTAATTTCGTAGTTTTAATCACGAAATTGTGTGTTCTATGGAAAAGGATTGTAGTTTCGTTAGAGTTATTGTGAAAGTTAAAGTGATGTCTTGCAGAAAATAGGCCTATCTTGAATAGCTTTAATGTGTAAATCTAAATGTACACTTACACTTACTTTTATAGAAATTGGCCAGTGGAAACTTCTGAGCCTAAATTTGCACAATTTGGCATCACCAAACTAGTATACATTGCCAGCACAACATATGGAACATTAGTTTCAAGTCTGTATTGAATGTTAGTTTGTATTGAATGCCATATTGTGCTAATTTCTCTGACTTGATAAAATTCACCCATCAGCTATTTTCTGTGAAGTTGAGTGTTCTTAGTATAGAAATCATTACTCTGCTGTGCGTGTTAGAGAATTCAGTCTTAATTAGAAGTGTACCGGAAATAGATAGCCGGAAGCAGAGTTTCTAGCACTTCCCCAGAAAATTTATATATATTGGTATTATTTAGTATCGTCTTAAATAAAAAGAGAAGCGAAGTATTGCTCTAAACTAGTCAAGTAAATTTTGCAAAGATAAATCGATGCAATTTTCGGGTTTCATTTCTCATTTTCAACGTAAGTTCTAATCACGATTTCTGTTCTGTCCGGAGAAAAGTATGACATGAAGATCCTATGATTTGACGTAAAATTTAAAGGCAAACACTAACCACTACATTAACATGCTCTCTCCGTGAGTCAAACTGAGACTCCTTTGAATGCAGGGCTACAAGGAAAACCGGTTATCCACCAGGAACACCATTTTTCCTTTTGGTCCTTTAATCAATAGCCATTGACTGACTGTTCGTGAACATAATTATCCCTACACAAGATATTTGTGTAAAAGGAGTTAATATCTAGTTTTTGCTTGAATTATAAATATCAGATTTTTTAGTTTTCATTATGGAATTGACAAAAATATAAAGGAATAATGCTAGAAGATAGTTTAATCCTCTTACTAGTTTAACCGTTGAAGAACCAAACGGGACTATTGAACACACTAGTAATGCTTGCTTTCTTTGAAAATGCGTGCAGAAATATTTATTATTTGTTTGTTCATTAGTTAGTCACTCTGTTAGTTATGTATTATTTATTTTTACTTTAATCTGTTTTATAGTTTTCGTTTTATTTTTCCCCTTTTCATTAGCATTCCTTGCCGTTCTGCCGTCTTAATTTATAGGGGAAGGGGGGGATGACGGCAGTGGCGTAGCGAACACTATACGATTGAAGGGGGGGGGATGACATTTAAAATCGCCAAATGTTGATGCAAATTTGCCAACTCAAATAACTATCTAGTCTAACCATAAATACTGAACATTTAGGACCCTCTGATACGTGAGCCACGGGGTCGTCCGGTAAATTAATAGTGCTAATTTGCAGCTTTCGATCTGTTTTGAAAATCTAACTCGCACTTTTACCAACCTCATGCAAAACTATTACAACAACTCTATTTTCATATTCGCCCTATTCCATGGTTATTTGCCTGAGATATGAAACTCAATTTAACACCTCAAATCAGGATCATCATCATTTACGATGCGCAACTGGTGATTTAACAAGAGTATTTTTTCTGCTACGACTAGGTGGCGCATGATGTATCTAACGTTTGGAACAGTATTTATGGCCAGTCTAGGTACATACCCATCAGCCAATCTCCATCAGAACCTTCAGAACTAGTAGAAGACTGTACGGTCAATTACAGTTTAAAAAAAGTAGTGTGATAGGCTATGTTGAATGGCTATGTTGAATGCTGCTTTTTAGGAGTATACTACAATTTACATACGTCCTCAATTATGAAAAGCAAACACCTAAACAATATTTACAGGGTTTTGTTGACACCTAAACAATATTTACACAACAAAATTCTTGGCGACGTTTGTTTTCCTCGCGAACATCTGAAGTCATTTTCTCATTTCACAACAATTATTCTTTGTTTCAGCTCAGACCACCTATTAATGACGTTTTCCAAGTGAACCTTATCACCAATTTCTGTTTCACACTTTAACAATTAAATTGTCCATTCTTTCATCAGTCATTGTTGATCTCAGAGTTCTCTTCACAAATTTTAACTGACTATTTTATTCTTTCGTTCGTACACACCCTATATCCTGACGTTACTACCAGTTGGCAAAGTTTAAAGGACTGACTTAAATGATTTTACGTTCTGCCACAGTGTCAATCACCGATTCCATACTTGTAACAGACTTATCGTTACATACATCAAATAAAACGTCTAGCTCATTTTGCAGAGCACAAACATTGGACCTCAATTTTGGAGGAAACCTGTAAACTGCCTCTTCCACTGCCTGAACAGTCAAAATTTCCTTTCTCAATGGGAACTTTGGAAATTGAATGTAGAGGCAAGATGGTAGCTGTTATTGCAGTTACGTTTTCTCGAAGACCACAGCACAAAATATCAGGACAATCTTGAACTCCTTTTTGAAGAACTGCTTTAAATTCATGTTAGTTTCAGTGTGAGCACGTTCATCTAACTTCTTCGGCAGGGATCCTTCGTCTGTGGTGTAGTTGGAAGTCATGTTCTGGTCCAACATCATATTTTTTAGCAAATACGATGGCGCTTTCAATCAAGTTATTCTTTCCAGTGGAATCATTACTGATCGCATCTAGAGTGTTAATTGTAGTCTCTATCACTCCAATGCAATCACTTACATTGATCAGGTGTTCCAAAGTTTAAGTTAATATTTTCAGCTTGTACATAACATTCTTCATGAAAAACAAAGTAGGAAAGCAAACATCTTGATTTTCTTATACAGACAATACGCTTGTGATCCGGTTCCTGAATCAAATTCATCATCGTTGGAAATCTCTTCCAAGACATCAAAAATGAGCTCATTTTTTACATCAAAAATGAGCTCATTTTTTACAT
>JAGDQP010046733.1:0-15217 GCA_022664845.1 Lepisma saccharinum
TGTGTGTGTGTGTGCGTGTGTTGAAGCCTTCAGGAGGCTATTCAATACAACGTTAAATAAAGCCGGTTATTACAAACAATAAAATTTCGTCTGGAGGCCGCTGGGCAGAAGGCACCGTACAAGGGGGTAGAGATACGCTGCGTTGGATCGATCCCTGCTCATGCCATGTGCGCCTTATAGTGGACAAACACCGTGAACGCATGGTCGGATTTAGTAGAAATACCCTAGGGAGCAATACAATTCATTTTATGGATAACAAATTGCAAAGCTATCGTTTAGAATGAAACATTAGAAATGATTGAGGGGCAATGCCCATACGTGTGCGTGCGTTTTCTAGGCGTTGTCCCGTTTTCTCCCACTTTCTTCATTCCACTAACTAATCCCATCATCATGCATCCAGCCTGAGCCAAACTTGCCCAAAAACCCTTTAAACTAAATTCAAAATTCAATTTTATGTATGCACGCACTGTCCTTTATTCTGGAAACGGAAGAGAAAACGAGCTTTATCTCTAAACAATGATTCCCAAGATTCTTGCTGTGTAAAATATATGTGCGCAGAGTTCGAACTATAAGTAACACCGTCCATTGTCTATTACCTAATTGGTCGTTCGGTATTGTGGTTAACGCACAGCGATACTAATTCAGAGGTCCCAAGTTCGAATCCCGGCGTGGGAACTTTTTTCTTCTATTTTTCGTTCAAAATTTATTTTTTTAAGTTCAAATTTTTTATTACTAATTGCTTTCTTGCATTTTTCGTAGATTATATACAATACAATTAGTGAACAAAAAAGTTACCATGGTAACGTGGAGTTTAGCTACTTAAAGGTAGGATGTTTATCAACCCACCAGGGCAGGATGCACACCGAGCGAAGCGAACCGGGAGGCAGGGTGTGTCCGAATTGAGCTGGGCGGCGTGAGACGCGAGGGGAGGGCGCAGGCCCCCGTTAGAGGCGTCCATATGCCAACGTACTGTTATTCCACATTGTTTCTACGTTAGCTCTTCTTACACGGGAGCCAGGTCAAGTGATTCGTGAAAAAACCAAGCGCCCGCTTTGCCAGAACTTGTGACATGCTTCGGGACTCGTGAGTTCACTTAGCTACTTTGTAAAAATAGTGTTACTGAAGATTTTCATTAATTGTATTGGCGGGGTATTGGAAGTAAAGTCATAATTTATCTTCCTGATAGGAAAATTACTCACATCTGAAAAAATATTTCATGAAGAAAGTTTTGCAGACGTCCGTTATAGAGAGGTTTTTATTTAAAAGACAACATTATCAAGCTGTCAGTGTTCATTTTCCTATATATCCACTATTGGCGAAGTTTACTTTCATAATATTCAATGCTGTTCTACAGGGAATATAAAATTGTCAGTTATCGGACGTTTCACTGCAACAAAAACAAGAACAACAATGATGACAATAATAATAATTCTTATTCCTATAAGCGTGACTTTGAACTTCCACGGTGCAGAGAAACTGCATAAGCTGTTATTGTTTCTTTCATTTTTCCTGGATTTTTGTTATTTCGGATATTAGTGGGCACCAATTTGTGTATAAGTCATGAATAAAGAACGTTTAGCGTGCAATTTGGTTTAAACAAGTTACAGGACGAAGTTGACTATTTCAAAAGATGAACTTAGTAATTCATGGTTTCTGCCTTTCGTTGGCCAGATGGAGTAGAGGAACAGTACTGGAATTTCAAATACTGAAGCAAACCAACGTAAGTTCAAGTCCTGTTTCAGCCAAGTTTTTTACAAAGCGGTCGTGAATAATTTAATCATAATTTTTCATACAATACGGAGAACCCTTCAGACTGTAGAATCAAATACCTGAGTCACTATAGAGAGGAAGACGATTTACGAACGTTGATTGGAAAAATCCAAATCTAGTCTCAAGAGGTTACAATGACAGTTAAGAACACGTGATTGACCTGAAGTATCCCCCTTTCATGTTATTATTCTTAGAAAGAAACACAATAGCATTTATTAAGCACGTTTTGGATAGAGGCAGGTGTGGAGTATCACTATCGTACTGGACTTCTAATTTGAAAACCTGGGTTCGATTCCCCACCAGCCAGTTTCTTTTTCGCATACACTGAAGTATTCAAACAGAGATTCATCTCCGTTGCGGAGACTTACGAAGCATCATTGGTCAGAATCCGAGTAAACAGTATGTGTGTTGTTTAGCATAATGATAATATACTTTTCATGTTTTTCACTGGTTTTTCTCTCTTCCTCTATTTCTTGATGTATTGTTATCGTGTCTTCGCTGCTTCTTTCTCTTCTTCTTCTTCTTCTTCTTCTCCCTGTCTATATTCATTTATTTGTTCTCTTACTATACACACAATCCCTCTGTTTGTGCGTGTTCCACAGATAAATCCGCCAACTTTCAATAACCTAGTGATAGGGCCTGACCCAAACATAAGTGACCCCGTAACCCGATTGACCCTATCTGGATAATCTATTTAACTGGGAATTTCGACGTCGTATTTTTGTGATCTCGGGGTAACATCTCCGATCCTGGTCATCCCTGAAACAAACACTGTTCAAATGCAATGAAATAATTAAAATATCTCCTTCATCCTCCGGGTTATAAGATCTACATCGATTCACCGCGTCAGAATGCGATCGAATCTTAAACCTGATGACACAGTCCAAAACCTGACCAGCAGCCTCCGACAGTCGGTGAGCTGTTTCAGCTCTGCCGTATTTATTCCACCTGTGTGAATTGTTATAAACACTAGTTAATTAGTGATGTAATTATTAAAATGTTATATTCACAATAGGTGAAATCTAGAGT
The DNA here is from genome assembly GCA_022664845.1 of Lepisma saccharinum. NCBI lineage: Eukaryota > Metazoa > Arthropoda > Insecta > Zygentoma > Lepismatidae > Lepisma > Lepisma saccharinum. Next base: position 2,800 of record JAGDQP010046733.1, read on the forward strand.
GGCATGTTCGAGACATATACATATTAAGATATGAGTAGAAAATAGCTTCCTTCTTTCGCTATTTCAAAAGAAGAATTCTTTTTATATTAAATAATCCAAAAATTATTTTCCATCCTATAATTTAATTTATGAACATGTGTTCCTTCTTTAACTTTTGAATTGTGCAAGATGTAATGTCTGCTAAACCTATACGAACATGCGAATATTGCTTTTGAACATTTATAACTTTTCATTTTGATAAAGTTTGGAATTATAATTTGGCTCTTTCTGATATAAATAAAGCAGAAAAATTATCATCGATTCATGTTCTTTCTATGCTCCATTTACATTAGTAGTCTGGAATGGAATGTATGGCCTACGGTATCTACAGGGTTGGTTACAATCAGTGATTTGGCCTCTGTTGGGGGGGGGGGTCAGCCCCAAATCCTAGAGAGTATCACCAACTTTAACATTTTTTCGCGGTCAAAGGTGATAGAAACCGTACAAACTTCTACATCCACACTCCCAATTTTGACATACACCCCCCAAACTGAAAATCCTAGCAGAATCCCTGATTACAAAGTATTCCGACCCAGTATGTTTAATAAGCCCAATCGAATTTGCAAACCAACTCCGCGGAAACAAAGCATGTGTGTTACACTTTTGACATTATCCTAGATGTGTCTCAAAGCTCTGGAGTTTCACTGGAAATCATGAGTATTTAATCTGACCACCAAGTTTGGTCTCCATTTCGAAAGTGACTTAATGAATATTTGAAGCACCCTTTATGTATTCGAATAACCCTGAAAAAATATAAAATCCAGAAGTCACTCCTCTCTTGATGTTAGATTTGATTTGTAGGAACTGAACTTTATACTGTGGGACCTGAACTTAATATTTTTACTACGTTTAAATTCCATATTTTTATCTGTACTTCTTCTTCTTCTTCTCTCTCCCCTTTTCACTCTCTCTCATTTTTCTGCCTCTGTCTAACAGACATCCATCGGTTTCAATGTTACATTATATGTGTTTAAAATTCTCCCTCCAACTTATGTATATTGATTCGTCTCGCTTTTATTCTTTCATTTTATCGATACTAATACATGTCTATTTTGAAAAGAAACGTGCTCATGATGTTTGCTGATTACAGCATGGGCGAGAAGATGGATGGAGAAACAAGGGTCTGTTTACCAGACACGACTATGGGATAAGAAGATGCCATTTGGGTTGCCTAGCTGCACGGCGTTCGCTGTCGCATTTTTTTTATCCGAAGTGTACAACGCATTAGGTAGCGCAGTAGAGCAAAAATGAAAACATTTTTCCTTTAAGTCCCCACCTGTATTATTTTTATTTACAATTCGACTACTGTGCCTTCCCAATATTATCTTCACGTCGGCGCCACTGTTACATACTGCATCTGTTCAATGTATAAACTTATAATAATATATTCGATTTATAAGAGGCTTTGTTTGCTTTTCTTCTCTATTTGAACATCTTTCCTGAATCCAATTCGGGATACGCATCACACCCTTAACCTAGGATGTGAACTGGCCTAAAATAAGGCACTCTACGTGTCTTAGTGATTTTTCTGCATCTCCGGAAATTGCAAAAATCAAACATCGTGTATAATTTAATTTAATTGAGTGCTATGAACAGCTGGAAGGCCAAGATAGCACTTAGCAAATACATATTAGATTAGAAATTAGTTGAACAATACAAGTTGATACATGAGGCAAGGGACAAAACTCATATAAAATAAAGTGTAATACAATATGATGCATGAAATATGCAAAAGGTACATGAAATAAGCAACAAACAAGTAAAGAAGTAATACAAGAAACTAGCAGAAAATGCTTATAAAATATGAACTAATAAATAAACTAATAGGATTCAAAATTTGTAATAAGATGTTTCAGTAGTATGTTACCTTATCAGCCCTTATCAACAAATACAAGTAATAAAGTAATACAACAAATACGCTTAAAATGTACATAAAAATATACTAACAGAATAAACTAATAGGATTCAAAGTTTGTAATAAGACGTTTGAGTTGTATGTCACCCTTATCAGTCGTAGTCAAAAAAAGGAGAACGTCTCGTTCGGTACAAAGGTACATTAAAATTAAGTTTTCCGATAAAATAATTACAGTATAGTTCATTCGAGAAAATTTTACGAATAAACTTACTATCTAGATTTCTTCTTCTTAATTCTAAAGGTTCAATACCAAAGAAATCACACCAGTAGTCATAATGATAAAAAAAAAATATGATAAATTGAATTTAAAACATGTTAACCTAAAGAAGCACCTTTGTACAGCTTCAAGTTTGTCAGACATGGTTTTGGAGAGATCATTATTCTGATCACTGGAAGCATATTCTAATCTAGTTCGAACCAAGATTGTGTACATTGTTATGAACGTGCTGATGTTGTTAAATTCGTACCATTGATTAAACATGAAATCAAATTAACCTTCGATACTCGCCAATAAGACCATTCATACAATTATTAAAGTTCAAGTTGGAATAAGAAATAATGCCCATGTCCTTAATAGTTTCGACTTTCTCTATTTCAATATCTCTCACCTTATTTGAGCTTACATAATATTGCGATTTTTTCCTAAATCTTATAAATTTAGTTTTCTGTATTCTAATTTGCGTTTTGTTTCTAATACACTACTCGTCAATTCTATCAATGTCTGTGTAAAAAAGGTAATTGTCTGTAAGAATATTGACTTCTCTAAATATATTTAGGTTGTCAGCATACAAAAGTAAATTAGAATTACAAATTTCATCACATAAATCATTCATGTAGATTGTAGATATTGAACAAAAGAAGACCTAAAGGTGAATCTTGAGATATGCCATTCTTGATGGTAGCTTTTCCGGATATAAAGTTACCAAATTTAATACTAAAGGTTCTATCAGTCAAATAATTTTTGAACCAATTGGCATATACTGGAGATAAGCCAATCCTCTGAAGTTTGTTCAAAAAGATGTTATTATTTACACTATCAAATGCCTTGGCAAGATCAATATATATTACATCACGTTGGGATCTAGTGGAAATGCGCCCTTGTATAAAATTTGCTTAAACGCATAAATTAGTTGCAACCGATTTGCGATGTTGCATATCATCTAATTTTAGTTTCAAGTTGAACTGCAAGTATTCACAAATAATGGTCTCAAAAATTCTGGCCATAGAATTTAGGTTGGTAATATTGTATAATTTGTAAGTAAAGACCTATCACCTCCCTTGTATATAGGGATAATATAGGCCTCTTTCGATTGGATTTACCTTGCCTGAGGGTGTTATTGTAAAAAATCCACCAATGTTGGTACAATAATAATAATAATAATAATAAAGAATAAAACACATACAAAACGAAAGTCACCAAATAACCACTTTCGTTTTTATACTTTCAATCTTCCTCTCAGAGTCATTCTTTCAATGATTTCAATAACTAACTTGAACAATATGAAAACATTTTGCATTTTTAGTGTTTCTTTTAATATTATTCTTTAATTTTAGACCACAATAATACTGTATCAACTTGGTTTAAGTAGACTTGTTCAGACATTACACCTATCAGATCCACCCAATATATTTATGCCCATGCTTTTCGAAGAGGTATTTCCTTCATTACTGTTATTTGCACGGTGATTCACTTTAGAACCCACAAACCTTGCAAATAACTACAGCGTATTAAAATTAAACGCTTATTACGATTTGTAGTAAGAATTTCCATATATCGTCATCTGGGATGACTTTGGACACTTTTTATTTTTATTTTTTATTTTTTTTTAAATTTACAATCGTAATATTAATAGTGCTGCAACCAAACATTATTTTAAAATCTCTATGAGTTACGTATGAGTTTACATAGTACAAAAGCGTACACATTATTTCAACAATGATTTAAAAAGTAATAAAAAATGTCCGAAGTCGCCCCGTAATGCGGTGTGTCATCGGACACATTTCAATGAAATACGTCTTCCGTGCATTTCAAAGTGAACAGTGTTATATATTTAATGTGTTTTGTTTATATTTAATATATTCATTATTTTTTAATTTTCTTAACAAATGCAATACGTGTATTTATTAAATTAACTTACAGGTTACAGTCATGACACAAAAAGAAAATACCTATACTGCTGCAAGTCACAAAATTAAGCAAGAAATAAACAAACGAAAAGTTTGCAACCACTCCAGTTCATGGCAAATATTATTGAATCGTTTTTCAATTCTGCCAATTCTTAACTAAACGCTCCAGGTCTGTTGTTCTAAATGGGAAACCTCATTCAACACATTAAGGCCACCCTCCACTCTCCTACAATCTCCTTATATGTCTGAACCATGTCGGAAGTCGCCCCACGTTTCGCTGAAAGTTTCAATAAAGAAGCTTTGTGTCTCGCCGGTAACTGCTAACAGAGAAATGATATCGGTGTTACTTAATAACATACAAGTCTACGAATTTAGACGTTCAACACACGCTGCTACTCTACGAACCCTTCTGTACAAAGAGATTTTGTCGCCACAACTCAAAAAGTGAAAACAATTACGCCAGACAATGACAGATTGTTTCACTCACACTGCGACAGTTGACTGAAAAACAATTGTACCTTGAAACCACAGACCTACAAAATATAATGTTTAAGCTTGATTTCTGCTTAGAAGCATTCCGACAACAATAAATAACATTCAAAAGCTAAGCTGATTAAGTGTACGAAGCCGCATGTCCGAATTCACCCCATAGGGCCGATTCTCGAACAGACATTGCTTGTTCACGCGTACGAGTCTCTAGCGTTGGCAGAAGTCGCGAGGTAAGGAAAAATCGTATTTAGGGTTACCAACCGACCCGATTTTGTCGGGATTGTCCCTCCTTTTCTAAAATTGTCCCGTGTTCCGCCGCGACTTTGGGAGGACACCAAAATGTCTCTACTCTTTTTCATTTTACTAATTTTACCAACTAGTTGGACAAAAATACATTAGTAAGGCAGAATTTCGGAATAACTTTTCATTTTAATTTATTTATGGCCTTTACGTTAGTTGGGCACGGAGCGTTTCAATTTTATTATGTTGATGATAATGGTAGCTTTCAAAATACACTTTTTATTGTCAGTAATCAGTTGGCATCCTTGTCAAGTATCAATTTTTATGTATATATCTGGAGATTTCAGATTTTAAAAATATGATCTACAGTTATTTCTATTATATTTCATCAGCAAGCTATTTTTGTGCTTGCTTACCTTTCGACATTATGCATATTAAATATACAGTATGGCCGGGCTATTTAAAGTTTCTTTCCTCTCCATTAGTGTATATGTTTAGTAATTCAAACGAATTTTTAGTCTACTGGTTTTGTAGGGGCAATCAGATTGCCAGATTCCGTTCTGATTACGATTATTGGTTGATCAACCGTATTAAAAAATCGATCAGTGAAATCAAAGTTGCAGGACACGAAAAGAATAAAAGCAACGATCTGTAAAGTTACAGATAAACAAAATGAAAAAAAAAATGATTCAATTTACGAAAAGCAAGCTATTTTTTATTTCTTTCAGAAACAAAGGTGAAGAGAACTTTTGTCATGAATTGACGAACCTTCTACATTGCACGGTTGGTTTTCGTAAGTCTGAAAGCACTGGACGAAAGTAACTAATTGCGGTGTATTATCCGACTAAAATTTACTTTATCTACGCCAGGTGTTGAGTCATATGTACTCTTTATACCCTCATTTCCATATAAAAAATCATCACAGGCACATCTTTACACACACACAGCGACAGTCAATAATCCAAAAATTGTTACGAAAAGCCATGTGTCATTAATAATTCGTTAAATGCGTTTTTGAGTTGTTCAATTCCAGTGACCGACCGTCCACTGGGCTTTTCCTCACCCTCCCGCTTCCTTTTCCTCCCTATTCCGACCCGAGTCTTAGATGAAGACCAGAAATAAAATTCAAATGTTTTTGAATTCACTATAATTATATACGGCAGAAGACTGATACCGTTATTTCGTTATATGACTGACACGTATTTTGATACAAAAATCACGGACAGTATGTCTATTAAGTGAAGACTGGTTAGAATAAGCCAGGTTGGACAATATTTCTCATTATATATGATGCATACCACCTTTAACCAGAGTTGATTTTAGCTCTGCCTTTAACTATCACACCATATGCTTGTCCTGAACGCGGATGCATCTAAATAGGCCTTAGGAGTTATGTCTCTTTCATTCTTATTTCATGCTTGCATTACTCGAAACTGTTATATTTTGCGTTTGAACACTTTCACATATGTTGAAAAGAATACATCTCAGCTGTACATTTTAAATTTTGGGGGTAGATAAAGTAAAGTTTACCCAATAAAACAATGTTTCAAGTAATGAAAGTGTAATAAGAATGATATAGCGTAAAATCCAAGGCCTATTTAGCTGCATCCGCGTTCAGGACAAGCAGATGGTGTGGAAGTTAAAGACTAAATGAATCAAACATAGGTGATCTTACAACACAATCCGAAACTTGACCCGTTTCAGCACTGGTTAAAAGTCGTGTACAAAGCGTATAATGTAAAATATAGTCTAACCTGGCTCTTGTAACCCGTCTTCGAGCGATAGACATACTGTCCTTGATTTTTGTATCAAAATAGTGTTATTCGTAACATGAAGAGATGGTATTGGTATTACTTCGTCTGCCACCATATTTAACTGTGGTGAACTCAAAAATATTTGAATTTGAATTTTATTTATGGTCTTCGGGCATCTAAGGCTCGGGACGGGATAGAGAGGTTAAACACTGGGAAAACCTCAAGGATGGTGGGTCACTGGAATTGAACAACTCAAAACCGTATTTAATGAATTAATAATGCACGTGAGTTTTCGTAACACATTTTGGATTATTGGCTGTCGCTGTGTGTGTAAAGATGTGGCTGTGATAATGTAAACTGTAAATGTATGTAGAAATACAAACTATGTTTTGATATGCCCAAACTAATATGATTCATTATAAATGAGTAAAAATAAATAAATATGAGAAGGTTCGCGCCTAACCGGAAAGCTAACATGATGTAGAAACTGAGATGGCTGGATTACCTAATACCACGATAATGTATTTACGTATTTGAAAGAAAGGACACAAGGGTTATAATTAACCACTAATTACACTAATAGTTTTCTTCATGTTTCCTGGATAGTCATAGTTCATGTACTAGTAATATTCAAGGAGACAAACTCAAGAAGACACTTTCACTAGAAACACAATATACGAGTGTAGAATGCTGTACCCTCTACGCATATAGTCCAAATGAATAAAGCAAAACACACGACATTGTTCAAATGTACAATATGCACTTTTGTAAATTGTAACAAGGCCTAACGAAGCGGAAATTAAATTATTGCTGTTAAGAAGCCTTCTATAGTATACACAAGGATTATAAAATTGGCGAGATCTTGTCTTGTGTTCTCAACACCTAATTATAGCCTAAATATGTTTAACACTCTGCTAAATATATTAGTAAGTAAACACATGTTTTAAATATTTATGTGCTAATTAAGAAAACGTACTCGTGAATGTGAGTTCATTGGCAAAACTTATCTAATCTACAGCTGACATATTTCTTAAAAAATGATTATAGGTTTACATCATATGAGAAATGTACTTAAATAATTATTGTGTGAGCATAAAAAATGATTTAATCATGTCACGTTTGTATTTTCATAAATTGATTTTGGAGGTATTTTACATGAAAAATCACACAACACAATCTTCACATGCAATTAACAAATATACAGAATTACCACAGAGGACATTACGAACTGAGAAAAGCGTAGTTCTAGGTAACAGGCCTGTTTCCGATTGCCCGATACATGCTAAAGAAAGCGTCACTAATGAAAGTGTATATTAAGTATGTCTCCTGTAATATTATAACCACAAGTATAACTAACCAGAAAATTAAATATATATATATGCGTCTTGAGGGGGCATTTTATTTTTTTATTCAGTTTTTTATACTTCCACAAGCATCGATTAATACTCTGCTGCCATATTGTTTTCGTCAACGAATAATTAACTCTCTCCCTTCCTACCTAACGACCAAAACGAAGATGTTTGTCTCTCGCAAGCTACCGCAATAAACGTTAACGAACGTTCAGGAAGTTCGAACCTCGCACTCTGTCTCACGTAACGTCTGTACGGAATTGGCCACCAGATGACGGTACCTAACAACGCGCAAAAACAGGAAATAGGCACGGCAAGAGCTCTACTATTAACGGAAAATTATGCCAGTGAACATTGTTATGGTATGCCATCTCCATTGTTAGATCATAGCGCAGTAAACATTTCGCAACGTATATATATACTGCATATTGATGTATGGATAATTTCGTATACTATTTCCAAAGAATTCAATCTCTCTTCTTGTTTGGGAAATGACGAGACTTCACATTCTAAACATATACAGTATATGCTAGCTTATCCCATGCGAGTGCACCGTACTACACATTATCCAGTTGAGTGAATCTTGAAGCACTGCAGTACTATCCATCGCTAAGGCGAAACAGTACGGGCGTTATTTCATTTCCTTTCTGTGTGAATGTCAAATAAGTTATATTTAAGGTAATATTATATTACTAGAGACAATAGAATTTCCTAACTCGCGAATTGGCGAAAAATTTACACTCAAGAAATTGTAATAGATGGCTATTAAAACTTTGTGAAAAAGTTATTTTTAACTCACGAAATACTCGCGAAATTTGGGCATTTTGCTTTCATTCAAGAATTCTGAGCACTGCTCACGAAATTATATATTTTGTATTTATTTATTCACGAAAATATTGCCTAAACAATCGGAAATAATATAATTCATTTTCAGAAATCTATCATCGGATTGCCATAGCACATATAATATTAGAATGGAGTATTGATGGCAGTAGTATCATCCATTGATGGCAGCAATTTTGCCAACATGGTTTGCAATCTAGCTCGAAAATACGAACTAAATTATCACAAGGCCATTTATTGTGTGCGTTTAACGGTATTCGCGGTGAAAAGCTTTGTGAAAACAAGTCGAACTCGTGAGATACCACGCTACTGTAACTCTTGCTATCGGAAAGAGCAAAGTTTCAAATGCAGCCTGTAAAAGATTATTTCAAAGTTTTCCTGTCTGCTGCTCAACAATCGAACAAATCTGACCATGACAAATTTGGAACTGTGCTCATCATATGCCTATGAAAATCGAGCTGAATGATTAAGAAAGAAATTCCTTCATAGTTGTACAGTACATGTATTTATTAAAAAGATATATACCTGTTTTTGCGAAAGTGTAAGACGTATGTGAAGAAATGCACTTTTTAAAAGGTTTTAGAAACAATCATTAATGCAAGAAATCGTCATTCAATACAATTATTTATTTTTAATTATTCAAGGAATGTACTCTTGTAGAGTCTCACGATATTTTACCTTCTACCCACGATTTTTTTTTTTAACACTTTACTCACAAAATTTAAACACCGTTATTCACAAAATTCTACTGTCTCTATATATTGCACAGAGTTAGTTGATCATTAAATTAACATAGAAATATATGTTTAAGGTGAAAAAAATATTTAAGAGTTTGTGGCTATGGAAATCTAGTGGTAATTATCTCTATTTATTTAAAATGTCTCTAGTGGTATTTACTTTCCTTTGGATCAACGTTATAGGAAAGGAATTGCAAAGGTGATGCGAAGAGCGCACATATGCAGAATTACATACATTTCACACATAGGCACTCTTATTTAGCCACAAAGTAAAACATACTCATAATACAAAGCGGCCCTAGCTGAGTAGTAGAGCGTTGACTTCGTATTCTGGACATTCTGGATTCAATCCCAGCGGTCGATCATCCTGACTGAGGTTTCTTCAGGATCTTACCTTAGTCAAAACAGGCAAATGACGGGATAGGACCTTTAAATTAGGTCCTGGGTGACTCCTTCTTCCCTACCATATCCCGGCGTGAGCCCTAGATGTCTGAAGTCCATAAAATAAAATTAATTGAAAGTTAGAAGACATCCATATGTAATAAATAAACATTGTGTATACTAATAGTCCTTTCTTATATTTGTAGCTCCTGATAATGGCAATTGTTCAAGACTTAATGTTCCAATTGGTGCAGCGAGTCCTCGAAATATAAAAATAGAAGGTTCTGAAAGGATGTTTAGAGCTAGTGAAGGAAATATTGCAGGGATGCCAATAAACCCTCCAGTTATTGTAGCAGAGAATAGACAAGTGAACAACCGAGTGCCTTACATTGAAACCAGACAGTTCAACGGAAATATTGAAAATTACAGACAACCATTGAGTGAAAGACAAAGTCCTTACAGTATGCAAAGAAACATTGGTTACTAGATTAGTGACATAATTTGGTGCTTTCATTTTATGCAAGCTCAAAAAATTCTTTATAACGTCCCTTCGTTTCTGTTGTGTAACTGATTCGAAAATATTATTTTTCGAATAGACACGTTTCTGCGTTAACATAAAGTCCATGGAAGTATATTTAGTGTAAATACTTATTTTGTTACTGCATTTACTCCATTTTTTAGTAATGATAATGTATTTTAAATGGTTAATACCCTCAAAGCAATAAAATGATTTAAACATGAGTGAGTTACAAAGAAAGCTCATATTGAACATTTTACATATTACATATAGATAGTTTTGTAAGTTCTTTTCTATATCTACATGTACTGTTTAAACTCCTTTGTTACGTCGAAAATTAAATTCAATCTATAATTCTATATATGAAAATTCCATACTAAAGTGTAAGAAATTAACAAATATGTGCTCTCGTACACCTCAACTGCAAATATTGTTATAAAATAATGCAAGTGTTTCGTACTTAATTTCCAAGTGGTAGAAACCATCCACTAATGTTCACGTAAAGGTGGAGTTGTTAAGATACTACAGCTTCACACAAACATTGTTTCTTGTTAAATTTGTCCTCGCTTTTTATTTCAGTTTCAAATTGAAAAGAATGTTAAGAATATGTTTACATAAGTGTGTGTGTGTGTGTTTTCTCCTTATATGATAACGCCTTCGAATATAAAATTATATTTAGGAGAGTCACAAGGCAAGTTAATACAATTGAACTCGGTTATAACGACATCCAAGAGACTTGACAAATTGTATCGTTATAACCGAATGTCGTTGTAACCGAGGTTTATGCGGTTGTGCTGAATATGTTGGTACCACAGAACGCCTGACGCTATAGTCAAGGTGTCATTATAACTGATGTCGCTATAACCGAGTTCTACTGCATATTAAATTTTGGTTTTGATCCAGGTAGTAATACTTAACGAAGTTTTGTTTTAATTTAACTGTTTCACGACCAGCTATACTTCAATGGAGATCCGATGAACAAAGAGTGGGCGTTTCTCTTTGTTTCAGCCTGAGACGGTAGTGGTGTACGGTAACTTAGTAGGAATGGCATTACCGTTCCTCAACTAAATAGCTCAATGCCATACCGTTTCTTAATTGATCCCATTGCTGACCATAATTGTAATATTTTATCAGAAAACTAATTTTCCAGTTTGAATAAAAATATAAAATAATAAAACTCGAAGAATCTCATTATGTGTTTTAAGATGTAACTTTTTGTTACACAGTAGAAAACTTAAATTTGTGAATTGAATTGAATTCATTTTATTGCATTTTGGCATCTCTGGCTCAGGCAGGGATGGATTAGGTAGAGAATTTGACGACCCAGGACCTTACTTAAAGTACCATCCCTGTACCATACAGGGTACCATCCCTGTATGTTAAAGAAGGGAAACCGTGGAAAACATCAGTCAGGATGCTCGGCCGCGATGTTACCTACCCATTACCGATCCGAATTACACGACATCAGCACGAAAGCTGGGTAGATTAAATTAGTGTTAATGCATAGAATTATTTCAACAAAAGTGGAACTCATGGTTATAGTATAGTATGTTCATTTATAGGCATGGTATTATTTTTTGAAGCAATCTACACCAGGTATAGGGAAGCAAGTTAAACCGACTTAAACTATATTTTCCTCTAGGATTTGTAAAGTAAGTTACAGTGTAACCACCCATCAGCGTTCCCGTCATCTAGTTAGCCCTTCTTTAAACATCGCCGAATGTTCTATGTAAGTCAAATTGATTTTTTCGTAATGTATTTATTTACTAACTTAAGAGTGTTTGTTTTAGACAAAAAATGTGGGTATATTCCTTTGATATCTGCCCTTGATTCAATAAGCATTTCATTCTGTCAAATTTACAAATGGTATGTATCACATCTCGTCTCATGAATAATTATTGAAAAGACACTGTACTTTACAAATTGTATATATCACGTATTTGAGAGCAAAGAACATATATTGAAAACTGGTTTAAGCATTATTCAGGTGGTATTTTGAGAGCTAAGCTCCTCTGGGCTATCCCGTT
>JAGDQP010046735.1:0-15217 GCA_022664845.1 Lepisma saccharinum
AACACCGTTGAGTACACTTGGACTATACACTAGAAACACAGACATTTGACACACTGCTGACACCCAAGTCCGTGTTCATGGGGGCGTGCGGTTTACGTTTGTATTGTTTGTTTCACTTCACAGACTACTCAAAAATCAATTATCCTTCCCTGACATGAATTAATTCCTCCTGTAAACATTGCTTTTTATCTACTTTTGGTCCCCCAAATACGAACATAACCCTGCGTTCTCTTTTATACAAGGGTGCAAATTTGAATAGTATCAGCAACGTATGTTATCGGGGTTTACTAAATAGGGGTTACAAAAAATTTACACGAGAAATATAATGTTTACAATTCCACATTCCAAGGTGGTCAGAAATCTAAGAGTCCAGATGGACGAAAATCTTACCTGGAGCTCTCATGTGTCCACCCAGTGTACAAAAGATATGTCAACCCTGTGGTATCTTTATAAACTACGCGAATACTTCACGAAAGAGACTAAATTCTATCTTGTCCGTAACCTTATCCTATCTCTTTTCGATTACTGTGATGTAGTCTACGGACCGGGCTTAACCTTGAGTAAGGCAATATCTATACAAAAAATTCAAAATGCCTGCGTAAGATTTAGCCTTGGATTTCATAGATCGGAACATCTACTACCAAAATTGAATAATGAAAATATGCTTACTATGTCAAGGAGGTAACTTGCACTACTGTTGTTTAATATTTAAACTTTTACAAAATAAATCTCCCCTCTACCTAGGAAATAAACTTAACCCTCGAAGAACTGTTCATCACTACACAACACGTAATAGTAACACCCTTAATGTTCCCCGTTTCAGACTCTGCAAAACAGCTGGTTCATTTTCTGTTTCAGCACCAAGAACATGGAACTCTCTGCCAATCAATATTACAAATTCTACCACATACATTGCGTTCAAAAATATGGTCAAACATTTCCTCCATCAGAAGCAATTACTAAGCTCAAACTCTTTATGACCCAACCTGACAATTTCACATATTGGTACTGTGTAATTTGAATCTTTATATATTTGTAGCGTTTTCCCCCCTCGTAGATATGTAACTGTTGACACTGGTCAATAAAAAAAATGCGTATGTTGGGTGTCTGTATCTGTGTGTGAGTGAGTGCATTTAGTATATAGGATTGTTTATTATTATTATTATTATTATTATTGTGTATTATTCTTTTATCATTCTTTTTTCTTATTGTAATATTGTAACCATACTCTTATTTTGACAAGGATTAGGTGGCAGAGCAGCCATAGGCTGAACCTCGCCCGCTTCAATAAAGACCATTTCAATTCAAGGGTTAACTTCCGAAGTTGGTCGTCCGTTTCTAGTAAAAATTTAGAAAATTTACAGGGAAAAAATGGATAATTTGCTCGTTTGTGTGGTTAATAATATATAAAAAAGAAAGAAAGTTGGGCTTATTTTATTGTATAATAGTTGATAAATATGGAACTATTTGGGAAGCGGAGCGAACTACTTGATGGAAGGTTACCGCATGATTGGATTGTGGCAAAGTTACGAGCATTTATATTGTGAACATGGCTACAGGTGTAGAGGGACATTGCCCTGGATGTGAGTTAACAGTATTGCAGTTTGTGAAACTATACGGCGACAATGAAGAAAATCTTTTGAAACTGTGAAAGTCATGGTTTAATAAATCTAAGAACAAATTGCAAAAATGTGATAAGAAAGTAAGTGCAAAGAAAGGTAAAGAAAACTATTCGATGTAACGGTAAATCACATGGTGAAAGGTGCAACTGGCTGAAGGCAGCAATAAAGGGAACATTGTTTTGAACAAGCCCTTTCTAAGACGATACAAGCAAAGTTTCCTACGAAACGAATTAAAATGTTCAATTGTAGATCTGCCTACGAATCGAGATCGACGAATCAAAACTGGGAAATCGATTTTCTCCTGGAGAAAAAAGAGGTGTACAAACCTAATTATTAAGATAAGTGGGAAATAGGTGAAAATTGATGATTTTTAAATGCTCATACATCCACCCACCCCACCTAACGTAAAAAAAATTAAAACAAGTGAACTGAACGTGAAAATTTTTAAATATTCATACACTCACACACCCCACCTAACCTAAAATGAAACAAAACAAGTGAACTGAACGTGAGTTTTTTTAATGTTCATAGCTTTCATGAGGCTTTTCTTCGAAAATAAGGCCGACGACCAACTTCGGAAGTAAGGCCCAATTCAATTTTACGAAATAGCAACATATCGGTTACCGTAAAACTATTTGAATCGCCTGTTGTCGCTAGGTGCTTAGAGAACTACCTATGTGAGACAAGGAACTGAGAGCTAGAGAGCGTACACACGAGGCTTAGCAGGTGACGGAATATGGGGTTTCAAAAGTGAAGTTATCGGTTATCATAACCCCTAGCTGAACGACACGCCTACCACAAAAAAGTAGAACTAATAATGGTTTAATATTGCCTGGGTTGTTCGTGATAACTGAAATATTCTCACATTAAATAAAATAGCTGACTGAAAGCTCATATAAACCAAACCGGCACTAAAATTGGCGAAGCAAATAAAGCCTTGCACTTGGAGCTAAACGGTAAAAAGCACTCAAAATATGAACGATTTATCAGTGTACCAGTTCTTATTACTAATGCCTGTTCACTTTTAATTTTCAATAAGCTAAACTTACTCTTTGAACAAGTTAAATCTGCATCTGCACTATTATTTTCCACAAATGTTTCTTGCAACACAGCAGTGCAGCACATGCTAGTGTTTTGGTACCAGTCAGTGCTGCCAAATTGTGGGAAATAAAATATCCCTTTCCTTCCTATCAAATGCACACCAAAAGTTGGTGCAAAATCTTCTCGCTAATGCCGATTCTCTTTCAATCATCTATAAGTGATCAAAATAGGTAACGTAATTAAATGTATAAGTACAGCCTTTTCACAACCGGAACTAGTTTGTAATCCGGAATAAGTGAAGGTGGCAAGAAAATATCATAATCAGGTTATCAGGTAAAATCCAGGAAGAAATTTGGGACTGCAAATGGGGCTGTTAAAAAAGTAGGAGGAGTTGAAGAGAAGGTAAAAATGTGTATATTGAATACAAGGTAACGTATAAGTGCATGTATCTGTATGGTGTAAAGTGTATGTACGTTGAACGAAGCCTTTCACTATCATAGCCATAATTAGGGTTACCACAGTCCGGGATTGCCCCGGACAGTTCGGGAATCGAGACACTTGTCCGGAGTTCGGACTCAAAAGTTTAAAGTCCGGGATGTTTTTTTCATCTACAAACCTTAGTTGTTGTTTTTCTTTTATTATTATTTTATTCCGTGGAATTACTTTAAAATGACGTTTTATCATACTTCCAAATTTAGTTTCTTATACCAACCACGGTGCACTAAACACATGATTGCAAATCGACCCGTTTCGGAATAATTTACAATGAACAATGTATGGTTGTTTTGTTGTTGTTTTTATTTTGTTTCGTTGGCTACTCTTATTGAGCCTGCCTTAACGAAGACATTGGAACTATAAAAGTACAGTTATAGCTCTAAGCTTATTAGAGCTCATTTACGAGAAACAGGTTAACACTGCGATGAGAGGCTAGTAAACGAAGGCCATGACATAACCAGGTGAAGAACACACACATAAAAACTTTAGAAACATTATGTTTAAAGTAATCACTGGTTTGTAATAAGTTGTATAGTGAAAATTTCAAATCTAGTCTTGCATTGCCGTTTGATGCTCCAGAGATTTCATGATATTCTGACAGTTAGCTATAATTTCACCATTCCAATCAAAGCCAGGTTTGTTACTTAATACATTCATAGTTATGTTAATCGCCTCAGCTAGATCTTGTCGAATTGATCTTGAATCCAGAGGGCAAGTAGATTCCGTATTAGATTCTGGGATCCTAGAGCAAGCATCAGTAGGCGACGAGTAGGAACATTGTTGGTATTCCGAAAAATGAAGTAGCAATTGTGCTTCATCAGATTTAGATTCAATGTCCTGAGAGGCGTCGGAAACGGAATTAATGGGCAAAACACTTGGGGCTTCTTCTTGGCACCGTAGTCTTTTATTGTTGCCTAAGTTTTTGACCCTAAATGGCTTAGTCACTTCAGAGTTTCCATCCTCGTTCTTTTCCACCATATCAGTTTGAGTGGAGCTGTCAACTATGCATTGTTCCTTGAACTCGAGATACGAGTATTGCGTATGTTTATCAACAGTTGCTACTTTCTTAGATCGCAATCGAGATGAGGATTCTGAGGCTGAAACATTCGTTAAGGATGGAAATAAGTCAGGAGTTGAGGAGAATTTCGGATTCAGCAGGTTGAGGGCTTCATGATAGGAAATATTTTTGCTTTCCATCAATTCGTTGATATTCTGTTGAAGACGAAAGGCTGGGCACTCCGAGCTGCCTGCCCTGTGGTTCTTTGAATCGCAATTCACACAAACAGTGGGAAAGACACAAGGTGAAGGACCATGGAAAGCACGAGCACAATTTCCACATTTTCTTTCATGTCTGCAGTTGGCTACACTGTGACAGAAGCCAAAACAGCCAAAACAATGGGGGCATTCAAAGCAGTGAGCGCTCACTGAGCACTCAATGAGCGCTCAGTGAATTTGCCCTTTGAATGCCACTGGCTGTTTCCGGCTCACTCTGAGCCGCCGCCATTTTTTCGAGCCAAGGAATCTCACGCTCAATTTGAGCCGGAAGTGCTTGTATAGGCAAAATGGCTTCCGAAGCAGAAATTTCAGCGTTACGTACGAGTATAATAATACGTACCATGAAATATCGGGAAATCATCGGCTGCACTTCCTACTTCAGAATAGTAAGATGTTAGAAAAACATATTAGTTGTATTAAATACATTTCATGTAACTTATGGTGCGCTAGAGATGCATATATATATAGTTGTGTGTTTGCTTGCACCGAAATACGGCACTGCGAAGCGAGAGAGCTGAATCGCTACTTTCATATACACATCACTCTGGCTTAGGAACAAGCCCATTTTCATGTGGTATTAAAAGAGTTTTAAATAAATATTAATTTCGTACAAATTAAATTATTAAGCTGTTTCTAACTTGCTAAATTAAATTGGCCATTTTGGTAGTCACGTTTAAGCGCTCAAATTGGGATTCGAAACTGCAAATTAAAGTTTTAGGTAGCAATTTACATAAGCTACTTCTGTCATGGTGCACTTTATGACAGCTAGCTATTTTGCCGTACGCTTTAATATGAATACCTAGCGACAACCAGCAGTCCAAAAACTGCCAGTAAAAGGTAAGGTTCTAGAACCCTGACCCGGTTGCAGGAGCATCATATGTAGAGAATAATATCACTTCGTTTGAAATACTTTTGAAATAAAAAGGAACCCTTTCTTGACTTGGACACTTGGAAGTGGAGGGGGACCAGTGCTCTAGAACCTTGCCACCAAGGTTTGAAATATCACCCGGATTCTTTTCTAGTATAATGTGAGTAAAGTACAAAATTCCACGTATGTGTCAGGGACTGCGCAAGGTGTTACTCCGTGTGATTTAGTTAAACCTCAAAATATACAAGTAATCCGAAATTCATATTAATATAAATTCACATTACAAACTATGAAGAAATAAATGAATTTCTGCATAGGATAAAGACTGGACTCACTGTTATTAGTAGCCCTAATCGTCCACCTTAGGACATTTGAAAGGTGTGGGTCTAGTAATGGGCCACGCCTGCTCACTATTGGTGGAATAAAGAAATTTATGCTTTTAAGGAAAAGCTGGTAACAGAAATGTCCTATTGATTCACTTTTCCTCCACACTAGTTTATTTTAGTTCTTAATCCACAGGATCGAGCTGTGGACCATGTTTGCATATTTGCATTGCTTGGAATATTTACAAGTACATTTACATCTTCCTGGCACGCCATGTTTAACACTCTTTGCGCTGTACGATATTCTCTTGTTCGTCGAAATTCACCCATGCGCTTTATAATATTCAACTGTTCCTTGAGCATAAACCTTAACTGTCATCCGAAGGATTTCCGATCCCAGACGCTCACTAAGAGCTCAGTACTCAGTGAGCCGCTCAGTCCTTTGAATGCAGCCATTGATGTACTCTTCTTATTTTAGGTCTGACCTGAAATCGGACCTTGTACACGTAGATGTAGTGAGGAAGAGATTGAGCACGCATCACGAATTCTATTAATTGAGTTGGGTGGAATTGCACCTCACCTACATCATTTGTCACCCTCTTATTAATTCGTCGAGCACCAAGAACAGGAAAGGAACATTCGACATTATCTAGAATTTCTTCAATGGACATATCTATAGGAATACCATATATAATCCCAGCCTTTTGTGTTAATGAAAGCGGGATTTTCACAACAACATTGAGTTTAGCATGCAGCTGAGTATTATCTATAAAGTTATTGGCATCAATCCTTGACAGGAAAAGAATCTTGATATTTTGACGACCATGCCGCTCGATATGCTTGATACCAATTCCTTCCTTTATTAATTGCTTCGATATTAAAATCGGCGCAGAAGCATTGTAGGCATCATTATTCGCGTTACTCAAAATAACGCACCATGGGCCCAAATGCCCTTCCCAAAACTTTTGAGGATTCATTTCAGCAAATATAGGCTTAACACATAAGCCTAAAAAATAAGCCTATTTTCGTTGCTAAGGACTTATCTGAGCAAGTATTCACTGAAGTTATTAAGATTTATGTTTTATATAATCATCAAATTAGCACTTCACCAATTAACAACAAAAAGACATATTCCACACCATAAATATTGACACTATTAGAATCACTTAAATCAGCAGACACTACGTAGTTGAACATACACGTTCGCCATCCGCTGGCCTCCAGAAGTTATCACAATGTATGGTAAATCAATGTTGTTTTTTTTTCTTTCTTGCTGTAATGGTATTCTCCTCTTTCTTTCCGGAGTGTTCATATTCACCTTCGGACTTAATATTTGCCTCTTTCGGTTCAGAAGGAGACACTTCTTAAGATCGGTGAATACTTTGGCTGTATAAATTACCTGTTGCGCAGTATCTGTCTCATTTATAAGTAAGTAGGTGGCCTTGCGAAGTTGGTACTTCGAATGCAATAAGTAGGAGTAGCGTGTACACGTGAAATTGGGTAAGTAAAGGAAAGTGCATTTTGATTTTTTTTTTGTGTGTGTAAGCGGTGGAGTAGCGTGTACACGTGAAATTGGGTAAGTAAAGGAAGGTGCATTTTGATTTTGTTTGTGTGTGTAAGCGGTGAAAGTGCGTTACTTGTTTTAAATAAGGATAAAAAAATAACCTGACCGGCTAAAGTTTACTTTCAGCAGAACAGTGATAGGTACGCATACACCTGGACCTATTTTTCTTAAGTGCAAGAGTCTAAATGTTACTACATATCATTCGGGTTAAGTTTACTAAATCCGGACCAATTTTAAGAAATTTACAGGATGAATTGAGGCAATTTACTATTATTATTCTACTTTTGCACCTTAGACACTTCGTGCAATGTACACACGTTTCATGTTCTGGTTGCGGTCTTTTTCACCTTTTCCCTTTTTTACTGTTTATAAGCAAAACTTCAGTAGGTTAGGTGGTAAGATTATACTTTCGGCAGAACATTTCATTTTTCTGTCGTTAGGTTAGTTTTCTTTAGTAACAGTTAATTAAACTTATTCATGACGTGAGGAACGGCATTTATTTACTATCGCCGGACCAGACCAAAAACTGAAAATGTATCTCCCGCTAATTTGCAACCGCAAGGGAGTCGTATTCATGGTACTGCGATCGGTTTTTATATCGTCTTTCCTTACAATGACCGAACCTTGCACTTTTATGCGGGTAAGAAACCTTCGTTATTTACAGTAATTAGGCACTTTAGAGAAGCATCGCCGCGCCAGTTTTACATAAGATACCTTCCTTTACTTACCCACGAACTCTATTTCTCCTGTAAATTTTCCATTTTTTTGGCGACGTAAAACAGTACCGCACTTTCAGTCGAATCTCATCACAAACCAAAGTAAATTGCCTCAATTCATCCTGTAAATTTCTTAAAATTGGTCCCGATTTAGTAAACTTAACCCGAATGATATGTAGTAACATTTAGACTTGCACTTAAGAAAAATAGGTCCAGGTGTATGCGTACCTATCACTGTTCTGCTGAAAGTAAACTTTAGCCGGTCAGATTATTTTTTTTATCCTTATTTAAAACAAGTAACGCACTTTCACCGCTTAGACACACAAACAAAAATCAAAATGCACTTTCCTTTACTTACCCAATTTCACGTGTACACGCTACTCCTACTTACTTATTGCATTCGAAGTACCAACTTCGCAAGGCCACCTACTTACTTATAAATGAGACACATACTGCACAACAGGTAAATTTATACAGCCAAAGTATTCACCGATCTTAAGAAGTGTCTCCTTCTGAACCGAAAGAGGCAAATATCAAGTCCGAAGGTGAATATGAACACTCCGGGAAGAAAGAGGAGAATACCATTACAGCGAGAAAGAAAAACATCACACAGAGCTGTAAACTCACTGAAAAGGAAGTAGCAATCGCGTCGCTCCACTTCAAGTGGACCAAAAGTTGACTCTCACCGATGTGCGGCCACCTTTCCAGCCGTCCACCCAGTTGTATACGGTTTTCGTGACGGTGCGCACTCTCCACACACTGCCACCAATCGCCTGTGAATTTCCGCAGTCTGTACACCCTCTTTCCACAGAAACCACGTTGTCCAGCGCTGTCCTTGCTGATCACCTTCCATGTTGTCCGCTCACGTACCTAGTTGTTGGTGAAATGTGCTGCAGAGTACAGGGTTTACACGTGTCTGTATTGTTCTTTCACCTGAAGGCAGACCTAAGTACTACTTACTTCCAACTTTCAGGACGGGTTCAATGGTGGACCCTGAAAGAAGAAATAAAAATAAAGTGTAAATCAATATGGAACGCCCCTCGTACATTATAACGAGCCGAAACACAAATGATGTATGAAATGAATGAGGTCACAGAGCTCCGGATAACTCATGTTTCTGTTCACAGAAATTCCTAGCCAGGCAATTAATATAAAGGAAGTTGAAACAAAAAGAAAAAAGAAAAAACTTTTTAAAGACATAATTTTCTTAAAACAATTCGTTCTAAAAAGTTAAAAATATCTTTCTTTATGAATGATTAAAAAGAAAAGCCTGGGGCGTGCCGATTCAAGAATTTATAAAGTGACTGTATATAACAGGGCGCCCCATGCTTTTCTTTTTAGTCATGCCTAAACATTATTTTTTCGAGTTATTTTAGCGTTCGAATACCTTTTCTCGAGTGTTTTGTGCCCCAAATCCTAGTGTTCTGCAACTAGTCAAGCCCCACTTCGTTGCACGCTAGTATTTAAGATAAAGAAGTCCATATTTTAAAAAAAGGGTTTAATATAAATAAATATATAGAAATACACTAAAGAAACAATGGAATATTGTATTGTCACCCGATGTACGTTGCTGGTGTCGGAAAATGTGTTAAATTAACATTGTAAGCGGTAATAGTTTACGGCTGCGTAAGTTGAGAGTACAACCCTGGCTGTTTGAAAATAATGTTTTGAGAAACATACGGGCCGAAGAGGGATGATATAACCGGAGAATGGAGGAAACTGCATCCAAGGAGACGTTTCACTCTCCTTTCTTCCACTTCCGCTTATGAGGAAAACATTCTTCACTTATGTCTGTGCTGTAGCGAAGTTAGCCGAACTGAAGATGCACGATTTAATTTTCTTTGTCAGAACCTAGACATATGTGTCTAAGCATAATGGCCAAATACTCTTCCAAAATGGTCCGGAAAATTGGTTTAGTAACACCCAAAGCACCGTCATGTAGTTATCCCACACACCTCGTGGATTAAAAAAAAGTAATTTATTTGATCTTCGTTTGACCAGAGTTGATCAACCATTTCTGATGCTTAACCTACTTTCATACAAGAAATATTAGGGACTTTAGAGGAGGAAAAGTACCGCCACCCCCTGGCTGGTATTCAAATTTTCGATGTCAACTTAAAGATCTTTGTGTACTGAAGTTGGTCAATCATGTGCGACATTAGATTAGCTATCTCAAGTAACACATGAGCATGAGCGTAATTAACAAAGGAAAGGAAGCCTCTATTTTATCCCCTCTGTTGAAATTTTAAGTAACAAAGTATCTATAACGTTTCTTTGTGGCTATTGTACTGTTGGTAAGCACTAAGTGTGATTGTGAAAGCAACGACTCGTGATGAATTTAAAAAATAATTAAATACCCAGTTCAGTATAGCTGATGCACAGATTAATATCACTCTCAATGATATTATTGTAATTGGCTTGGATTGAACTAAAAATATTTGAAATAATACTGAAAGATTTTGTAATCACCTCAATATTCAGAGTATATGACTTTGTCTAATCATCAGAAAAGCAATACCTAATGGTAATTCACAGAAGATTGTATTTATTCTTGTTGCCAACTAAAATACTATGATATGTATCTTGAACATCAATAAAATATAAATTAATATAACATTGTTTTATTGATTCAATATTATCCATAAATGCAATATTTATATGACTGAAGCACTTAATCTCGTTACATTCTAGCGTGAACGTCACAATACAGTTTATTTTGTATAAATCAGAGCGCTTCCTTTGCTGAGTAACATTAAAAACGTGTATTTTTCCCCAAACATGCAAAATATACAAATGTATTACATTCACTACTCAAAATATCCTTATAATCGGATTATTGTGATGAAAGTGAAAAATGCTTTACAAATCTTACGTCCGTATAATTGGATGTAAGTATTGTAGTTTACATACAAAAAGAGCACGTTTCTGGTAGCAATCGTCTGTATAATTGGAAACTTACCCAGACAAAAACTGATTACTCGCTAGGCGTTTATAGCAGCAATATATATATTTTATAAAAATGACAAAGATACATTCCTAAATATGCCAGTGCCTAGTTATTTATAAATGCAAGGATACGAGCTCTAACAATAACAAAAATACCAAGTAAATATAGCGCGTCAACCGATAATTCCTACACTGACTTGATACAATAATTTTAGTAACGATCTCCTGAAGTATCTAATTGAACTCAGTTTTGCACATATCCTGTACTATCAAAACAAAAATGCTTAGGACACATTAACGCTGTATTGCTTTTATAGCACGCGTGAGTATAATCCTCGAACTGATAAGATACATAAAATCTTTGAAACATGAATTTATATGCCTCAACCACTCAAATATGTCACATACATTGAGTTATCAGTGATCACTTCATCTATATCTTTATACCCAAAAACACAATAGGCATCCTTAACTTACAACACTTGCAGGGTAAGGATGGGTGAGATGAGGAAGGAATTTATAATGAAACCTCACAGATCACTTCCACTTTAAGATACAAGCTTTTCATTCTTTGAACAGCAAACAATCGTATCTTAAACGACTCTATTGCTTATGGCATAAATAACTTTTTTTTACTTTTTTTTTAAAGTGGGAGTGTCAACAAAATGCACAATACATCAAATAGAAATGCGTAGCACTCTACAGTCTAGCATGCAAAATATTAACTAACGCACTACTCGCTTATGTGAGCCCTAGAAATCTTATGACGAAATCCCTACTATATGATAGAATACGAGTCTGCTAAAATCGTCAATAAATAGAGAACGAGGGGGGTCTTGGGAGGACACCACGATGTATCTCGGACAAACACTACCCTGTACTCAGTCTACTGAGAAACGACTACAACGCACGACGCTATTATGATATCTATAATTAAAGAGATTTATCTAACTATAAAAACAGAATATGATTTCTGTCGATTATTCCGTCAGATATGTAATTCACCTATACTGAACTATTTATATAACCTTATATAAAGTACTGTTGCATTTATGTACATTTAACACAACTAAAAATGATCATAAGGACGCAAACCTAATTTTGTTACGTGCACGATTTTTGTTAATATAGAATACTCTTATTATTTATACGCATACAAATTTATTGGAACGGGTACAACAAAACTTGTATTTGGCAACGCATTGTTTTATTTGCAAATCACTGCCTGATTTTGGCCTTACTAACATACACAGTCATGAACTTTCTTTATTCTTTGATAATATAATTCGCCTTTCTGCTTTTGTCCACTTGCAAGACATCAACAATGCCGAGTTACTTCGATAGTAGGAGAGGGGGAGGGGGACTCGCACTCTTCTTCTCGAACAACAATGACTGCGTAACTTCGTTACATGTTTAACTATACAGGGAGTAATATTGGCTTACCCTGCGAAAGAATGCTTGTTTCTTTCCACTAAGGATTATTATTTCCAAAAACTGACCTTGTTCCGTGAATTATAGGCACGATGTGAAGAATGTTGAAATTTACTTATATACGTCGTATAGCACTGAGACATCAACTTGATCACTCCCAAGCACGCAAGGGTGGACAAGGATTTCACTGTGCGGACATACACTTTTCAATTTCTACTTACGATTTGTTATCTTCACTCATGTCCTTTTATCAGGATACACTTTCAACTTCCCTGGTTCTTAAAACACGTACTTGGCCTCCAAACATAGCTTCCAAGTGTTAATTTCAAAGACACTAACTCACCACAACGATATTGTGTCTTGCACCTGTAGAAGTTCGACTTGTTCTAATGTTGCCCTCTCGCGGTGAAACAAAACTCCAAGCAGACAACACTCCGTTCTCGCTGCAGAAAGTCCATTCCCTTGTTAAAGCAAACGGAGCGGTGGAAACTAGGCTCCCCGGTTCTAGCTGAGTACACTGGTATCAAAAGAGTAAGTTCAAATAAATGTACCTCTTTTCTCTATGGGTATGTAACGATTGTTACATCGTTTTATTATTGATCATATTTGATTAACTATATCTGACATTTGATTTACTTCCATACAAGAAATATGACGGGTGGGCTAAATATCTCTTAACCACCAGGGTCCAAGATTTTTCGATGTCAACTTATAGATCATAAAAAAATGAGACATGATTAAACATTTCCGACGTTTGAACGGTTTTTACAAATAAGATGTGCATATTTTAGGAAGGAGGTTAACCCACACACCACGTTTAAGTATAAATTTTAATTTATGATACTGTAAATTGTTTGATCATATTTGATGTACCATTTCTTACGTTTCATCTAGCTTAGGGCTCCCATCCGTCTCATTTTTCACGGGACAGTCCCGTTTTTTAATCAAGTGTTCCGGTGTCCCAACTTGTTTCCAAATATCGCGCTTTAGGGTTCCTTCGACTTCAGAAATCATTTCGATACTACGTATATCAAACCTAAATGACTATTATAACGTAACAAGAAATAAAAACTTCGTGTTACACTACGCTTAACAAGATACTCATAAACAAAGATGACGGATGGGCAAGCTCGAAGTTTCTGCAATACCGGTAACATCTAGTATATACTATATAGATATCCCTATAGCAAGATGTTACTTCTGGTTCCGTTATGTATATACTAAACTACAGCGTTAGAGTTTCTGGAATCCGCAATTCTTAGTGGTTGCTGTACAAACTGATCATTTTCCAGCTTAATTAAGTTAATGACGTTACGTCTGACACAACTTACAGCTAGTTGTTTAGGTTATAAATAAATATTAGTAGTAATTCTTCTTCTTCTCCTCCTTCTACTACTACTACTATTACTACTACTACTACTACTAATAATAATAATAATAACTGAGCTAAATCATTTTTGCATTTTTATTGAACTAATCGATGATTTAGACATTTTACAATCTTGCAATATTGTAAATATTTAAAACTTTTTTTAATAATGTAAACTGGTCGTAACTACAACACTGACCTAAACATCTGAATCACTCCAAAGATATTACATAAAACAATCACATTGAGTATTCTAACAGTCACCACAATATCAATTAGTTTTCTATCTCTACCCCAAATGCCTGGGTAATTCTCACTAATAAATAAATATTAGGGTGCATCAAATATAAACCAAACTTTCCCTTCCCCTGATGAAAGAATGAACGTACATTACTGTAATAGACTGTATATAGTTATGTGCATGTCTAGACTTGACCTTCTTATATAAAGTTCTTTAATAGCTAGCACAAATAGTGAGAAAGTTGTACCAGAGAGAAGGGAATTAATTACCTTTTGTCTGGTTGTACCTAGTTCCGTTGGACAAAACGTTGTTTGATGTTTTCAACAAAGTAAAATATGAAACCCAAAGAAATTTTTCGAACATTATTTGAAAAGTGCGGAAATAAAACATTATCGTGAGCGAACGTGTTTCAATGGCACAATGCGTTTGCTAGTGGATGTAATGGTGTGCCAAACATAATACATCTCTTCACCCAAACACAAGCCTCACCTCTGAAGTCCTTAAAATACATTCAAATTCAAACAAGCATCACGCTTAAACACATTCAAGCAGTTAGAGTCTATTGAAAGTGACCGGAGGATAACGAATATTTTGCCAAAATTGGGATAAGTCTCGCAGTGTATTGTCCATCATTCGTTAAAGTGTCGAATATGTGAAAGTTTTCGAGAAAAGTTGGCACGAAAGATTCCATGCACGTAGACTTGAAATTTCTCAGAGACTGTTGAAATGTTATGAAACATTTTTGCATTTTTGATTCGCATTCTCAACTGAGAAAACAAATTTCACAGATGGCAAGCCGAAACACAGAAGATAATGAAATTAGAAACATAACATTTAAGAATAAGATGGAGGAAGAAGAGGAAGAAACAGTACGAGAGGGAGTGGAAGAAGGGATACATAAAAGGCGAAGAAAAGAAGAAAGGAAAGAGAAAAAGAGGAAACAACCAGTACAAGAGAGAATGAGGTAACTATGCATGAAAGGAAAGAGAGGAAAAGGAAGAAATCGGTATAAGAGAGAATACGAGAAGCAATGCATGAACAACTCAGAGAGAAAAGGTCATGAGGTAGAGAGGAAGAAACAAGCACTATAGAGAATAGGTATCGAACATGATGTTGTGTAGACGAACTTACTCCCTAGTTTGAGGGAGCGATATCGGCGTGTGGGGCTTTCCCCTGGCTCACTCTCCGACTCGAGGAATAATCCTGCCAGGGTTTGAGAATAAAATCTTGAAGAATGACGTCCCAAGACGACCACTTCGCTTCAAAAGGGGTATGTCCTTGGATTGACACAAGGACAGCGCAAACCAAAATTATTTACTTAGGATT
>JAGDQP010046738.1:0-15215 GCA_022664845.1 Lepisma saccharinum
TCTTATATTAATGACACCACTTGCTACTTTAATGTAGAATCTTACTTTCACTTTTACGATATTCTTTTCTATTCTTAAACATTGTTATACACTTTCAAGGAAAAGTACCTATAGTAGTCCCTTGAAATATAAATTTCACTTTTAATACTATGCTGCGTTCTTCAAAGAAAAGTAGAGAACACGCTATTGACCTATCCGCCAAATTTCGCTAACATTAGTTAAGATTCATTAGAACCAAATCCAAACACGCTAGTTTTGCTGTGGAAATAAATCTTTAAACATCTTTAACTGAAATTTCACTGTTTTGGAGCAGAAACCAGGGAAAATCCAGCCCATTCCATTCTTGGACATTTCAATGAAGAACTTTCATTTGTCACATATCATCTCCAGATCAAGTTACAAGTTCATTGCAACGACAACCCACCTAGTACTTCAAATGCAATTATCGTAATTTTAACCCAAACTTTGGAACTTCAAGAGACGAAATTATCATTATATCGCATATATTCGACACCCCAGGAATCTTCAGGAAGGAACCTTCATTTGGAATTACCCCACCAAACATATCAATTTCAACCCCTTCAGGACCAGTTACCCCAAAAAGATTGGACAAACCAACCGCAAGTTTTAGTCATCCATAAGCCACTCAAAAAATAAACGGTGAGTTTTACCCCAGTTTGATCCCAGTGGAAAAATTATAAATGACCCAGGTTTTTACCCACCCTTGCGAAAAAAGTGAAAAAATATATTTCTATAGTGACCAGATCATAGACAACTTCAACCGCAGTGAGTGTACAACAAACTTTTAATGGAAAGTATAATATTTCAAGTGTTAACATTTACCACAGTGAAAAATATCAAAGTATTCCCGGAATTGTATAAACACTGAACACAGTGAACAATATTATATTTGTGCAATTTTAGTGACGATTAATTTTTACTTATTGAACAATGAAAATACTAAGTGACTTTTTCTAAACTGTACATAATGACCGTAACTAGTGGACCAAGTGGAACAAATTATGTCTAGAATGACTACATTATTAGCCACTCAAGTGTTAACTTCGATCATTGTGACTATTAGTGTTAATGCATGAATACCCAGAATTCGATTAATTTTGCTGTTCATTCTATATTGCCATATATAGTATCGAAGTATGAACTATAATTATTTATTCTAATATGCATATTGTATACTATTCTAATAAAACATTATTCACTATCAAATTATCGAATTCTGCACAATGAACTCCAAACTTGCACCACCAAACTGCAGAAGCAAAGAAAATTAAAAGAACACCAAACGAAGTGTGTAATGATACGCTTATCTGAAATTCTGCAGACGTTGCTTTTTGAGCAACACAACGAAGTCTTCAGAGACACTTTTAACTCTCTTCAGTGATTACCATATACTACTGTATTTTGCGGACGTTTTAAAAACAATGAATAAAACTGACAATAGCAAAGACTATTAAAATATCACTCTGTTATGTTTCTATATATATATTCTTTTAACAATGTATTCATGATTATCCATAGTGTACTCAGTGTAATTATACCTTCTAAATTCAGAAAGAGAAAGAAAGAAAAAGAAGAAAGGACAGAAAAACATTAATGTCTTCAAAGTATTTATTGTATGTATCAATTCATTTCTAACAAAACTCTCTGTCTTGGATATAATCATGTATTACTCAATGTCATGTTAATTTTCAAAATGGTATACAGGGTATTTTCAAAATGTTGAGCACATTTTTCTGACAAAGAATTTTAGCGCTATAACAAGAATAACCGACTAAAATTATTTTTTTAAAAGGAGTGGCAAATGTGATCGACTGTACTTTTAAAATTATTGTTATTTTATGTTAAATTTATTTTATTTAATTATGCATTTAATTTTACTGAAATTAATCCCATTTATCTGAAAATATTTAATTATGTTGTAAATTCTTAGAAATAGTAAAGATGACGGGCAGAGATTTTCAACGCGAACTCTTTTAGAATTGAACATACGCAATCATTACTGTGTGCCGTGCGCTTATGTTTTTAGTCTCTCCGTGTTGAGAATCTGCGCCTTTTAAGGAAAACGTAAATCTTGTACCTTTTTATTTCTGAAGTTGAAACTCATAATATTCCGAAAGAAAAGGCTATTTTCGTTCATTTTCGTTGAACGTCCCTATCGTTAAGTGCTCACCTTCAATCTGAGTTACGCTTATTCTTAAACTTGTTTTACGCTCATTTTACGACTAGTTTTACGTTATTTGGCCCCTAATAACCAAGACGAAATCTACATAATTCGCTCTAAATTAGCCCCTATTACGCACCAAATTATAAGCGAAATTTCCGAGACAGTCAATTACTTTCGACACAATTAAAGTCTCTTTCGGGACTCTTTCGAGACGTTCACAGGATTTTCCAAGACGTTCACACTAAGATATAGGTCAGCCAGGACAGGTGGCGTATTTATGATTTTTAACGCTTTGAAGATGAAAGTTAAAACTCGACTGAATGTTCCGTTTTACACTGAAAAAACTCCAGTCGTTTGCCTTAAAATTGGTGCAATTATCAATATGTCCGGCTGAATTTTCTGTACGTCGTAACTACTGTATTATAGATGTCGCACGGAAGATTGTTTAGAATACAAAATGTTATATTTTGCATTGAAACTATATTACATTAAAGATATTTAGCAGAAAACTTAAAAGAAACTAGGCACGCTGAAAGAAGCCGCAGCTCATATATAACCAAGTCGAACAGAGCCGCGGTTCCTTATGAGCGAAGACGAACCGACCAGTAGCTCATTTTGAGACGAGCCGAACAGAGCCGTGGCTCATTCTGAGCAGAGCCGACTAAGCTGTGTCTCATTGTGAGCAGAGCTGAACCAAACCGAGCCGGGGTTGACTGTGAGTCGAGTCGAAACGGGCTGCTGTTCACTCTGAGTCCAGCCAAAGCGAGTCGCAGCTCACTTTGAGTCGAGTCGAACCGAACCTCTGCACATTCTGAGCCGAGCCGAACCGAGTAGTAGCTCACTCTGAGCCGAACCGAGTCTTAGCTCATTCTGAGTCGAGCCGAGACGTAGCTCGCTCTGAAGCGAGCCGAATCGAGTCGTGACTCGCACTTAGCCGAGCCAGCCGAGGCGCGGCTCACACCGAGCCGAGCCGTGGTTCACTCATATTAAGCCGATTGATATCCCTAGTACAAAGGTGAACCGGTACCAAATTCGAATTTAGAGCATGGACGCCCAGAGCACTTGCTATTGAACTATTTGGCTGGACTATGAAGATAATCGGATTATTATATGGGCAGTGACAGGGCTCCACATTTTTCCTTTTCAATAACAACTTCAAATGTTCATGTAAACTTGTAATGACAAAAGTTAAATAAATTTCAATTTCAATTTGATTTTCATCGATGCGGTCCTTCAAAGCGATTGGGATCGAGGGCAAAAAATACCAAAATGTGTAATTAGTAAACTATAGACATGTGAAAAACAAAGAGACAAACAACAACATTTCCAAGTGTCCATTTCCGAACAGGTTCATGTTCATGCACAATAAAGTTTGTAAAATAGACAAATAATTGGTTGTACAATTCTAACTATTAAACGCTACTGAAATTTTGAAGGTATGAATATCTTTATAATTAGTTGAAGGAAGAAGAAGATTGCCAATATTTTACTTTTGCAAAATAATATTGAAATCGATAAAATTATCTCAACTTTTAATGGTAACTAATTTGTTGTTCCTTTAGTTTCTTACGAATATGAATTAAATTGAAGATGTTTGATATCGTGAAATCGTATTAATATGTTGGAAAATGATAAAACTAATTTAAAAATGCCGATGTCTCAATTTCAAAACTTTCCAGAAGTACCCGTTCAGTAATGGACACCTGACTCGTACCTTCTCTAGTAATATTTCAGTTACGCTGTGTGCGTCCGACAAGGACAATACATCATTTATAAGTTTTGTAAAAATATTTAAAACATTTAATGCATTAGTTTTTTTTTTTCACAAAACCTACAGGAAATGAGAAATGCAATGTTATTTTGGATATAAGAACTCAGGGAATAAATTATATGATCTTTCTAACCTTAAGTACCACAGCGTGCGGCCTCTAATAAGCTTAATCCATCATTCTTGCATACCAGGTCTACCCCATTTACTACGTTTTCACTACTGACTATCACCCTTCATCTAATCCCTATCGTGCATCCACTAAAGATGCGGAGTCTATACGCACGCAAAGCGTTGTTTCACATTTATTGACGTTTTCGTACAGATTTGTTGTTAGTTGAAACTAAAGGTTGCATGCAACAAAAGTATGTATCCTAAATTTTATATTAACGAAAAGTCACGCTTGGCTTCATTTGGCTTTAATTGCTCACCTCGGCTAGATAGGATACAACTCTCAACTACAATAAAATTACGAATAAACTCTAACCCAAATAAAACCCTACAAATAACTTCTTATGTAAAATAATGTAGTATATCATTGAGTTGAATTAAGTTTTAAGACCTTCAAACATCTTTGTTTTAGGCCGTATGGATTGTGATGAGATTGCATTTCTGGAATGAAGAAAGTGGGAGGAAACGCGAGATCTCCAAGAAAACCCACGCACACGGAGTTTGTTCAACCCTAATCTCACATGCCATGAGCAGGCTATTAGTATTTTATGATTTTAGCATTAATGCTTAATATTTTCTATAGTGAAATTCGTCTAAGTTCTTTTTTAATATGACCAAGGTCCCTATCAGAGTATAGGAATTAATGCCCATAATTCGGGAAGTGGTAATAAATAGTCTTGAATATGTATAGTTTTGATGGGGTTAGTTACATTCGCAGCAAAGCATGGTTTAGCTTTTCCCCTACATCCATAATTAAGATTATTATATTTTCAGTATCTTCAGTATTACGCCATTTAGTGTAAAAAAAAGTGCAAACTTCATTTGGGGATTTTCGCCATATCTTCATAATAAATATACACATCTTCTTTACTAGCATTTCAAGTAATGTCTTAAATATATAGAGTGAAATATAAGTTTTCATGTCCCACTTTAGTTTCTCTCACATCTTCAGTCTAAATACAAAACGTATCATTGAAGCTACACTGCAAGTGGTGTAATATTAATTTCTTTCACTGCAGCAATTGTGAGGATCATCAAACACAAAGTGACTCCATTTGTTACTTCTAAGAGCAGCACAGACTGGATACATTTGCTTCAGATATAACCCTTTTGCGTTTTCTACTTACGTTGTACTCCCAATTGACTGTGTCGCATCTCTTCTCTTGGCATAAGTTAGGTATATGCCCTATAGAAATTGATTGACGCACAAATGTCAAATTTGAAAAAAGAAATGTCAGATATAACATTTTTGCATTTAGTTATTTAATTGGTTTTAGGAACAGAAGTATAAGTTTAGAGTTCATTGAAATTAATGCAAATTTAGAGGTTATAATGTGACAGTAAGTTGTTTTAATTTTTGCACGATCAAGGACAATATTATCTTATTGTTGATTTATTTCAATGAACTCCTTAAAAAGTGTAATAAATAGATCTTGATCTTATTGAAATTAGTAATGCTGGCACCATGTGGGAGTTAACTTTAAATGTATTTACTTTACATTATTTGAATATTATACATTAATAATTTATTTGTAAAATATACAATATAATGACAATCGATTATAATAATTAACTTCCTTTAAACATTTAAAATAAATACGATTGTTGACTGTTATCTCCTGGAAATATCGAAATGTTGTATGACATATATGAAATTGGTATCAACGATCTTCTACTTTATAGCAAGAATTTATATGATAAATAACTTCCTTCCAGTTTAGGAGAGGAAGGTATTGAGTGATCAAAAGAATCCCATTTTCATGATTTCTAATGTCCGAATGCAATTATATCTGAATGTTTAAAATTCTGAGTTGTACCATCACCACTGTGTATATTCCTCTTTTTGATTGGCGTGCAACTTGTTATATTCTTCAACTAAATACGCTGTCAAGTGGTAATGCCTAAAGTCCTCAAATTGGCACTGCGGATGCACTGCCAAATTCTTTGGATTAAATGTCGACTGGACTAAAAGTTTCGTGGAAGAAATATCCTTTGGACCAAATGTCGAATGGACGCATTATCCTATAACGAAATGTTAATGAATAAAATGTCGTATGGACAAAATATCTTTCTTTGGACGGAACCTCACCCGGCCGGCTTCCTTTAATCACGATTTGCTGTGTTCTTGCCTTTATAACTAGGAATGTAGATGTCCATGTATATTATATCAGTACAAAACACCGTTTTGGGTAAAAGGAAGAGTGACGCAAGAATTATACTCACAAAAGAAGTAATATATATTTTGGGAGTGACTTTCTTTGTGTCACTATGGCGAACGTATTGCCTTTGTAATAAAACTAGGAGACATTATCCTTCCACCATAGTGACACAAAGAAAGTCACTCGCAAAATAGATATTACTTCTTTTGTGAGTAGAATGCTTGCGTCACTCTTCCTTTTACCCCAAACGAAATTTCGTACTGATATCACTTATTTTGTAAGGCTGCCTATAAAAAAAAGATTTAAAAATACGGTAATTTAAATTAAAAGCTATTTTTTTTTAAAAAAAAAAAACAACAAAATATTGTGCCCCTCAGCGTTTCAATTTCCTAACTTACACACGTTTCTCTTTTTTTAATAAAAAACATTCGACCGAGATTTGAACCCTCGAACCCAAGCGGCGGAGTCAAGAACGCTAATTATCAGGCTACCGAGCCTTCGCGCTTGCAGTGATGGAAACATATATTTATTGGAAACAGACGGTGGTCTACAAGGAATCCTGTCTTGTAACAAAGAAAAGTATTTCATGCTTCTAAACGTGATTTATAGCATTCTGAGTATATTGCAACAAGTCTGTAAATGTTTAATGATGTTGTTGAAGACTATTGCCTATAATGCACAGTTTGTTTCGATTAAAGGACGAGGTGGATAACCAATAATGTGTAGAATTTTTTCTCATAGCAACAAGGGGCAGGATGCAATCCCGCGCAAAACATGCACTTATATCTATGATAGAAAGTACATTTTAAATTACTTACAATGGGAACTTGGAGGTTAGATAAAATTAGGTATGGTCTTTACGTAAAAATGTAAAATCTTTACATTTTTCTCCTTTACTTCATGCCCAGATGAGTAGAGCAGTGGCGGAGAGTGTTCTCCGTACGGGTCATATTTAAAAAGTGGCACGTGTCACTATGGAGGAAGGATACAAGATCGATTTTGCTACATATCTCGAAAACCGTAACTCCGATCTAAGCTCTAAACTTGGATTTATCCCATTATCATGGGGACCCGCAATGGACCCCTAAAGCCCCGTTACCACTCATTTAGGGCTTAAAAAACACAGAATGACGGATATACCTTTCTATCATTTGTGAAAATTTTGTGATTCGGTTAAAAAAGTCGTAACTTTTGAACTGCTCCACCGATTTTAACGTATGGTACATCGTTTGAAACGTATTGAAGCGTAGAATAAGATCAAGTAAGTTTGGGCCGCCTATATGGTCTAGGGTCAGTGCTATCCTAAAAAATGTGAAATTTTGATATATTTTTCAAAGCGCCCTAGGGGGTCCCAAGGAGATCCTACCGATCCAATTGTTTTTCTGTGTCTTAGTATTGAAAAGAGCATTCAAATGTAAGTTCAAGCACCAAAATCGGACTTATACTTCGGTAGATCCAAAACTAACTGTATACTATCTGAGTGCCGCTAACTGTGTCCTTTACCAGCGTCACTCGAAGAACTGCCGTTCTTCATGATCTATGGATATGACACGAGTATATATGTTGCAGAAATGAATTTTATGCCCGTGCCAATACTAGTTGCAAATATATAATGGCGAAATTACCGTATTTTATATGTAACATACTTGTAAATACATGTAATGCCATCTCACATCTTCTATGTCATCAATGGTATATTTCACACTCTCGGTAGCGCATATTGTATAGCGAGTTTCACATGACAGTGTGCACGGAATTCTTACTAAGCGATTGGTACTTCTAAACCTCATCCTTTCTTACACCTCAAAATTTCGCAAACAGTGAGTTTTTCCAGACTTCAGGGACCTGAGACCACACTTGGATCCCATTTGTATCCTTATGAATCCAAAGTAAAGGCGATAGATAGTTGAAGTGGCGCCGAAATTTAATGCATTACCCGCCTACCCGATCTGCCTGTTGTGGTTCTCGAAAACGCGCTGATAGATTGCTGTACGAGTACTTGTTGAGGTCAAGAAGGAAAACACTTTGTTTTTTATGGCGAATAAAAGTTCATTTAATAAGACATTTTCAGCATGTGGGCTTTCCATTATATTTGAAAATCTTAGCAAAGACTGGAATAAATTTTTAGAGATGGACAGGTGGTTGTCGGTTGGATAAAAAAATTGTGAGTGGTTGTGAGATTTGGGTGTTTCAAGCTAATTTCTTGCTTTTTCTTGAGAAGAAAAAAACTAATGCATATCTACTGAAGGCATGAAATACAGCAAGAGCTTCAGCTTTGCCATTTGAAGATTGAAAGCTTTCAGTCTCAAACAAAACAATGGCTATTGGCGAGTGTTGGAAGTAAAGTCGATACGTTGCAGTTTAAACCGATTCATTCTCCTTGCAATCTTGTAAATGGCAAGGCAAGAGCTCTCCGGTAAACGAGACAAAGAAAGTTTATTCGCAAATATAATCAAATTAATTTTCCTCTTGCAAACAACCAGTAATGTTGTATCAGTATGTTAAAGCAGCTTATCCGCCACATCAGTTTTGGACGGGATGCGTTAAATCTTGACACCACTTAAGACTTCCCATTGTCATGCCATTAGATTGTCAGAGATAGAAATTCTACTCGAGTGTGGTTTCGGCTTCCTGACATCTGTAATTTCAAGTCTGCATGTGTATGAATTATACAATTCTTCGTGTATGTTTCGGCTTGTGGGAAAATTGGCCAAACCCTTGCTTTTCATGGTTCAGCTAGTCACCACTGAATGTACACACATCAATGACACTATTTTGAGTATATGTATTGGACTAATGGTATTAATATAGAACCTCGACAGCACAAACCAGACAATATATTGAAAGCCCCATTTACACTATAAAACTGATCAATTAAAGTAATATGCTGATATTTTTATAATTTTAAAACAAGGTCACCATATTCAATCCTAAATGTTGAAATTTTAGATGTTTAATTCAAATCGATAACTTGAAAACAACTGAAAACCACACTTTAATGATTTCTATCGACCAATAAATGCTATATCGATAATATTGGTATTCATTGTTAAATAATGGGTGTCATTTTGAATATTAAGGGTTGACATGTTGGGATCTGTAAACCAAATCTACTCTAATCGTATAACAAACCAGAACATATGGAAATCACCTTTGGAACAGCCTAATCGATCAATATATGCAATGTTGGTAATATTAGACTCCATTTTTAAAATATGGACGCCTGAGATTTTAAAAAGTTTTAGAGTACTAAGGGCTTGTGGGTGTTGCGGGTCAAATGGATACTAAGGATCTGAACAACCAATAACTTATATAGACATCATACTTGAAACCATAAAATCGACAATCCCTCAATAGATGCAAAATCGGTGATGTGACGAAAAGTGCAGTAGTTGACATTCATAAAATTGTATTGCAAATATTAAAAATAAAAATAAATAATACAGTTATTACAATTGCAAATTAGATCTGTCGGAAAGTTGTTGTACATACCAAATATAGCATTATGTTTTACAAGTTTACAGAGTCACTCGACATACTAAAAAAAATAAGCCAAAGAAAATAATATACATTAAATTTGCATTTTACATTTTTGAATAAGGTATATTACGTAACAATAAAAAATTGAAAATTTTTATTTTTATTTGGGCCATTAATAGTAACTATTGACTTCAGTCCAATGTTTCCATCCACTATAAACATCCATACCCAAGACTTTATACCTCGTTTAAAGCGGGCCTGTATGGTAGTCCAACTCAGCAACAAGCAGGGATGCGTACCGAATTGTATAATATTACTAGTCCGTAAACGTTTCATTGCATTCTTCTTCTTGATGTTTCATATTTTAGAATACATTTTGTTGTGATAAAAGTACCTTCGTAAATTAAATGTTTGGCAATTCTCGTTTGGCATACGGTTCTCTTCATGTTTTCTTAAGGGGCACCTTCACAAATACCAAAGAATATCACATACTTCGTGTTTATCCAAAATACTCCGACGTTTATTCAAGCAAGCTTTAGTGCTTAGTGTAGCTAAAATCGTCCAGTTTAGCTGCTAGATATGTTTCTAAACTTACATTGTTTTAAGGGATATACATACATTAAAATATGTACATCTCTTATATACGAACAGTACTAAACGAGTGTTCATTTATTTTCATACCAACCCATTATACAAATTAATGGCGGCCATTTTTGTATTGCGGTTCATAACAAAACTTGTGCGTCAGCAGATGTTTACGGAAAACGTCATGTAAAACGTGCGGACTCGTTTTTCATAATATATTCAAACAAAAACAATTCTATCCAATAGCATCTGATTGATAATTTTAGTCATCTGCATGAAAACTCTTAAACATAGTCGAACTAGTCTAAATGGTACCCAAATCTAATTGTCGAAATAAAAACAATTATGTTTATCAGGTCTGTTTTTCGTCCGGAATGGATTGAATATTAAATTTGATTTCTTGTACACTATTATATACGAAAATATGTCGAATGTGTACGGTATATGAGGTCTGATATTTGTTTCTGTAATATTGTATGAATTTTTGAAAATACAAAAAGTTCTATTTTATGCACATTGGAGGTCCATAAGCTCTGATGGAACAAAATATAAAAATCTAGTTTTCAACATGTTATACACTTATATCAGGAGAAAATACGGTAGAAATTCCAACTGTGTCATTTGAGTTTAAAGGGAGCAACATATTTGTAAATTAAGGATGAATAATGCTCGAGGGTGTTTTTGTAACTCGCATGAAGAATGGTTGTTAAGATAAATATTCTTCATTACCATCAGAATTATGAAGAGCAATTTTACTGCTGTAACGATAATTGATGTGCTTAAGAAATACGATATGTAGACACTTGGATAAGCGCTTTGCACACACACATCGACCGGGAAAACGTTTTTAAAAATACTTGGTTGTATAATGGCTTTTCAAAAGACTGAGTGGAAATGCGGAGCAGTGATATTGTCAACTGAGTAAGGTTTTTATATAAAATAAGTTTTATTTCAAGATATGCTTTACATTTTCACATCTTTCTTTGTCACTCTGATCGTAATATACCATTTACTAAAGCGCGCACGAGTATTATTTACATCCAAACTTGCAAATTTGTAACTCGCTTCAAACTCAAATATGAAAGTTGAAATTTCTCCCTCAGTTCTTAATGACATAAGTTCCTATCCTATATAAAAATATTATTTTTATCTGTCCACCCATCAGGGATAAGGGTCCGCTATAATCTTACCGTAGCTCGCACGGACATTATTCACCCCAATGCCCACCAAATTTGTAGCTCTCTTCACTATCAAATACTAAAGTTATTTTTTTTTACCTTAGTTTCTCCTGACATAAATATAAAACGTGCTAGAAAATATATTTTTATATTTTCTTCCACCAGAGATATCAGGAATTCAATATGCATTAAATACTAATTTTTAGAATTAAAAAAAAATCAGAATGTATTAAGGATATACCTTCAACATGCTTTGAAGTGTTTATATTGCACACAAAATCAGCTTTAATATATTCAATCCCTTCCGGGCAAAGAAGCACCCTTCAAACAGGAATTATTTTAATTTTAACAATCACATTTGCATACCATTTTGACTTGTTCGATAACGTATTGGTGTTTATATGGAGATGATTAAAATTATCAAGCCGATTTTAAAGGTAAGAGCGATGTTTGTTTCAATGTCCTATTGTAACCCAGTCCGCAGATAATACATTTTCCTCAAACGTGTGCTAGCATAAATTTTGGTAGGAGCCGCAATACAAAAATGGCTGCCATTAATTAATATATTTGTGAGAAATAAAAAAAAATCTCCTTTTGAAGTATTCTTATGTAAGATATATAAATGTAGATTCTTTGAAAGGTGTCGAATAGTGAAGCTTGGTAATTTCAAATCTATTATATCTACTGTATTGTTCCAATTTTCGTTAGGACGGGCACACACATTATTTGCATGGCACAGCCCCTCTGTGCCACCTTGGCTACACCCCTAAATTAGTCACTGGCCATTATGTTAGTATGTTTTTTTTACGTAAATGGTATTTTACCACATATCAAGATATTAACTATTATAATCTATACTTATACATCTCTGAATACTCGTACTTAACTAAATGCGTTGAGGAAATCGTTTACTATTTCCCGATTGAAGAATGTATTACAATTTTTCTCATACAATTTTACGGTCATTTCCGAATCCTGAATACAAAGTATCCTAGCGGTAGTCATAAGAACAATTGCTTCCTTCGTGTGTAAGACCAATTATAAGTTTATTTCTTCCTTTCTTGTTAGTATAAATGTAGCATGGAATTCACATTCTCTACCACAATACCACATATTAACAGAATGGGTACCTTACTGTTTCAGCTCATTGCCATCATCGTTGTTCTGCTATCAGTTAGCAACTTTGGAGCGGTTGAGTGTCAACCCTTAGTAATTGAAGACCTAGTAAGTTTATTTTATGTTATAGTCTCCTTATCTTACCTTACTGACAAAGATTTGTCCTTTGTGAATTGCAAACAATTTATTTATTATAAAATATATTTCAAACTATATGTACAATTGAAGTAGACACTAAACATAAAGATAATTTAAAATTTCAGAAATCATTTCGTCTTATTGAGGAAATTTCATCCTTTACTTATGATATGGTGTATGGGTATGGCAATAATTTATGTCAGCAGCAAACAGTTTATGATCGGTCTAAGTTCTATGAGAAGGTGGAAAATGTACATGAAAGAGACACTTTACTGTCAGGTACTAGCTTACGCTGTATCTCTAATAAATCATGCGTGTGGCGGAAATAGGTTTAGTGCCGTTTTACACTGAATGTGCCACAATCTGAAAATATTAATCCAATAAAATTGTTTTAATTGTTTTCTGATAAGACAGTCAGTTCTATGAATAATTGTTCTTGATAGAACCTATTCATACAAGGGCATTTGAAATTTATAGTCTACTTTCGTATTTCATAGAATTGGAATGTCATTAATGAGCTTTAGACAACTTTGGCTCAGCGCGGAATGGGAAGTGAGAATGTGGCAAAAAAATCCACCAGGACACAGTTGCGATCGTACAATACCAACATTATCATTGTGTGACAAAATATAACTCTGGATAATCCTTAGCCAGTATAGCTTCTCCGAAGATCAAATACAGCACATTTGGAATACAAAAACAATGTTTTGCTAACTGAGCTAATCCTATTAAGTACATTTTCAACACAATGTACGCTATACGTTAAAGAAATATTTTTCCTATCTCATACGAAACTTAAGTCTTTATAGCATTTTATTGGTGTATGATTAATTATCGCATAAGTGAGATGACTCTGTATTTTCAAGCAGATGTCGCCAAAGTGGACATTGAAAGAAATGATTTCGAAATTATATGGATATTTTTATCCATACATGTTCATGTCATTTCGTCATATCGTAGAAAATGTAGATATGTTTTTTCACATTTTAGTGTCGTTTCTATTGTCATGTATCTCAATCTATGTGCTCACTTTCGCACACACCGAAATTTATATGCATCAATAAAAATTAAACATGCTAAGGAATGCAATAAATTTTATAATATCCACTGCTCTTACGGCTACGGATGCTCGGTTTATTGCTAAGACTTATAATAAATACAAATAAGTGGTAATCTTAAGTTTTAAGGTATAATTAAATGCTTATGGAATAATTTATAATTTTTTGTCACATTTACTTTAGTTTTATTGTTTGTGAAAATCAGTGACAAAAACGTAAAGTAAATAATGTTATGTGCAACAAAGTTTTAATAATTTGAAAAATCAATAAAAAAAATGTGAACAGATAGAAATGTATTTTGAACGAAAGAAAAAAATATAATTATACCTAACCAACATGACCTTAAATAAAATGGCAATTTGGGGGGGGGGGGCCCTCTCAAACTTAATGATTAGGAATTCGCTGGTTATTTCTTCAAGAGTTGGCATTGGATATGCTTAGACCACTACTCGCAGGGCATCGTTGTCCAGCTGCACGTCTCCCTGCTTGTTGCTTAACGGTACACACACACATACACACACGCACACACAAAACTACGGATTGTGACGGCGAGCTTCCTACTAGAAATAGCAAATAGTTGTGCTATTTTCAATAAGTACAAACTTAAAATTTCTTTTGGGTGAAAATGACAGATGTATTTAAGAATTCTAAAATTATTATTTTCAATATCTCAATCTACAGTTGCTATGGTATTTGTAAATGAAGAAACTACATCGGGTACAGAAGCTTATCCACATGCTGTGACGGACAGATAATTCGCCCTCACATGATTATAACAAAATTTAGTGCAGTTGGATATTCTTAAAGTAATTTGTATATTCCGATACGCATTAGTATCCTCGCATGCATGAAGATACGCTTGAGTCAACGCCCGGCCTATGTCTTTGTCGGTGCTGGACAATTCTGCCCGTGAGAGCTGGCCACATTGCATCGTGCGATACAGCAGAAGAAATTACGCGCTGCACCCGGATGGAACGTGAAGCGTGTGTCAGCGACATAAAACTGTTATTGTACAAGTGTAATTACTTGGATATATGAAACGTATAGTGCAAAAGAATCAATAAGTTCTAAGGATTTACATGAACACGAAAGCAGGACGAAAAGCTGGGATAATTACCCCAAAGGAACTAGTAATGTATACCTATTTTTGCTGGACGACTTGTATGCAGCACTGAAGGTAACGTTTTCGTTTCTCTTAATTATAAACAACCTGTTGAAATATAATTACATATTTGCAGTGACTATTTGCAAACTTCAGAAAGGATGATATATTTTATTGTGTCGAGTGAAATGACATCGGATTATGTGCAGCCTCGTTGCATCAGTTACATATCGTCAACAGTGCTCTTGAAAACAAAAAAAAGAAGTCACGTGATT
>JAGDQP010046739.1:0-15215 GCA_022664845.1 Lepisma saccharinum
GGGTCAGATCGGGGGAACGAGGTGGCCAACGAATGAGAACTCGATCCTCCTGAGATGCACGGCCTATCCAGCGCTGTGGCAATGCCTCATTGAGATGATCCCGATGGTAATGCGGAGGGGCACCATCCAATTGAAGAATGAAATCTCCACTATCCTCTTCGAGCTCTGGAAGGAGCCATTGTTGCAGCATATCAAGAAAAACATGTCCTGTCACAGTAGGTTCAAGGAAGAAAAAGGGCTCATAAATCTTTTCAGGGGAAATGGCACAAAACACATTCACCTTGGGTGAATCGCGTTGGTGTTCCACAACTGCGTGGGGATTATCAGTTCCCCAGATCCTTACGTTGTGTCTATTCATATTCCCAGAAAGGTGAAACACTGCTTCATCACTGTAAAGTAAACTTTCGGCGAACCCATCCTCTTCCATTAACGTGAGAAAATCAGCACAGAAAGACGCTCGAGCAGCATAATCAGTTTCTCTTAAGGCTTGTAGCAGTTGCAAGCGATAGGATTTCATTTGTAAACGTTTCCGCAGAATTCGCCATACAGTTTTCTGTGGCATTTCAAGTTCCCTCGCTGCCCGGTAGGTAGACTTCTGTGGACTCCGCACAAAACTGGTGCGAACACGTTCCACTGTCTCTTCCTCAGCTGAAGGACGGCCAGTCGATTTTCGCTTACAGATGCAGCCCGTATCTCTGAATTTTTCATACCACGTACGAATGGTTTTTCCAGTAGGTGGGTCTCTGCCATACTTGGTACGGAAATGCCGTTGAACACTCATAACAGAGTTGTTTACATGGTAATCTAGCACACAGAACGATTTCTGCTCTCCAGTCAGCGCCAGTTTTCGTTAACTGCTTCCAGCGCCGCGTAGCGGTAGACAATGCAACCACGCGGGACATAAACTAAACTCAACTAAACTTTGAACTTTTGCCTTTCCTTGCGCGTAGCTCACATTAAGATATGTTCATTATATTTCACAAAATAAATTTATGAAATCGGGTACATCATTTTGACTTACCCTGTACTTCTTACTGTGTGTACACTATCTAAGCGCGTCACTTGTTTTGAATCAAGGGTTTTTGATTTGAACTTTCCTTATAGAGAAGATAATAAAAGGGTGTATGACCTCAGTGTATTAGTCACTTGTCATACTAAATGGGTATATGTTAAAGAAGAGAAAATACATTGATTATCAGCAGTGTACTGTATGTTAGGGTCTAATATGTATTTTGTTCAGATAAACTAGAGATTTTTCTAGAAAATGACAAACAGGGATGTGATTTAATTATTTTTGTTTGGCCATCCTCTGAGCTTTGAAAACATCTTTCTGATATTTAACTGACTGTGTAAATCAGAGTTTAATGACTGAATGGTTGTGTTCTAACAAGTGTACATAAACGAGTGAATAATGAATTTGATATGTACTTATTGCGAGGTGTTATCGTAGTTTGGAAAGAGGTCACTTTTCCTCTTGACAAAACTCTTACTTAAGCGTTCTAACTGTGTCATACGTAAATCCCAAATGTGAAATCATAGTTTGTATGAAAATATTGAGATAATGTCCCTTAATGACTAAAATGTTTTGTGTTCGATATACGTCATTTGTTATTTTTACAAGATGTGTAGGGGGAAAGTTTTTAGTTTCTGTATGGAGCATGCGTAGTGTGCAGATAAGAGATTCCTATATATAATGTAAAGATGATCGATTGAATTTTCATTCTTTGGTGTAAGATTGAAATTCTTATATCCTGGTGTGAGAGTATTTTTGACTTTACTAGCTTTTATTCTACAGTTCTTGACGTCAGGTTTTGAAATCAGC
Organism: Lepisma saccharinum; assembly: GCA_022664845.1. Taxonomy (NCBI): domain Eukaryota; kingdom Metazoa; phylum Arthropoda; class Insecta; order Zygentoma; family Lepismatidae; genus Lepisma; species Lepisma saccharinum. The sequence continues at coordinate 1,823 of JAGDQP010046739.1, forward strand.
GTATTATTGTGTGGTGATTGTTGAAGGAAATTTCTATCAAAGGTAAATAATTTTTATTTTAAAAAAATAGGTTTAGGTGGACTTCATAAACTTATTGTTTTAGCATTTTAAAAGGTTGGGAACAGTATTTTTGCTAGACTTAAGTGTAGTAGTTTGAATTAAAATTGTATTTATTTTATTTATGGTCTTTAGGCATCTAAGATTCAGACCGGAGAATAGAGTAGGGAAAAGGATGCTGGAAGGTTTCGGCCAGGGCTTATATTGAAGGGGCCATCCTGGCATTTGCCTGGTGTGACTGTAAAAAACCATGGAAAACCTCAGGATGGTCGATTGCTGGGATCGGACCCATGATATATCAAATACTATGCGAATATTCTTTTCTTATATGTATGGCCTATAGACTTTAGTTTGAATTTGATTTCTTTTATTTATGGCCTTTAGGCATCTAAAGCTAAGGACGGGGAAAAGAGGAGGGGAAAGGATTCAGGAAAGTCTCGGCCAGGACCTATGTTGAATGTAGCACCCTGGCATTTGCGTAGTGTGACTGCGGAAAAACTCTGGAAAAAGCTAAGTCAGGATGGTGAGCCGCTGGGATTGAATCCACGACCTATCAAATGCTACGCGAATGCTATTTTCTTTTATTTATGACCTATATACTTTAGTGTTATGGTTTGAATATGAATTTTATTTATTTTATTTATGGCCTTTAGGCATCTAAGGAGACCTGAGGATCGAGGAAGGGAAAGGATTCAGCAAGGTGTTAGTCAGGATCTATAATGCCGGTGGAAAGAGGAAGGGAAAGAATTCAGGAAGGTCTCGGCCAGGGCCTATATTTAAGGTACCATCCGTGCATTTGCCTAATGTGACTGAGGAAAAACCCTGAAAGACCTAAGTCAGGATAGTCGCCCGCTGGGATTGAACCCACGACATATCTAATGCTATGCGAATGTCTTTCTTCATTTATGGCCTTTAGACTTTAGTGTGGTGGTTTGAATTACAATTTGATTTCTTTTATTTTTGGCCTTTAGGTATCTAAGGCTCAACTGGGGTGGAAAGAAGAGGGGAAAGGATTCAGGAAGGATCAACTAGGGCGTATATATAAGGTGTTGTGAGAAGGAAAGTTCAATCGAAACTAAATAATTTTTATTTAAAAAGCATTGATAGTATATTATGAGGATATCCATAATAAGATATAATCGGAGGATAAGAAGTTTTAGTATTTAAAGTGTTTGGAACAGTGCTTTTACCAGACTTTAGAGTGTAGGTCTTACATCTTAAATGTTTGAGAACACCCCCTTTGAAATTTCTTTGTCACTTGCACTAGCACTAGTAAGGAAATCAAAAGGATAACCAGTCATAGCTTAATCATAGCTTATCAATCGTAGCTTATCCAATGGGTAATCAGTATTAGTAACACATGCATTAGGTGCTTTACTTGTGATTTGGTTGAATAGTTAAGTTTTATTTATGTCCTTGAAGCATCTATGCCTCTTATGAAAGCGAGGCTCGTATTCAAAAGAAGCATTTCAGAGGACTTCATAAGCTAAGGGCTCATTTTCAAACACGCTTGCCTTACTTGTGTTTTGACTGAGTACTTACTTGAAACATCTTGCTTGCGATTTGCGTGAGTAGTCAAGAGAAACTTCACACAGGTGAATTAAAGTTTTCTATCAAGTTTTGACTTTCCAGCTATTCTGTCAAACTTTTGTAGTATTTCTCACTAACACTTTTACTTATAACTATGTATGACCGAGAGTGAAAATTAATTTTAGTGACTTCAGCATAATCAATTAAAATGTTTTTTTTACAAATAATAGTAATGATGATCAAATAACTTTTTTATTTTTAGATTTTGAAAAGGACAAGAAAGTGAAGACTACAAAGTGTTCTGTTCCATCTTCTTCTAGCTGAGCGAAACTTGAATTAAATGTAATTTGATTTTCTTATCAAAATTAAATATGAAGAGTAAGTGTTAAGGTATTCATACACTATCGTTATGGTATCCAGAGTAGATTAGTGGGATATTCCTTTTTCACAAGGATGTTGTGCAAAGAATGTTTGTTAGTATTATGTAGGATATATGTGTGTATGTGTGTGAAGTTAAAATGTGAATAGCGAATAATAATAATAATAATTACCTATTTTTATTTTCAGACTTCAATTTGGACCTTTCAAGTTTGGATCTTTTGAAGGAGGCAGTTCCTAAATTAGTGTCTACAAATTTTGTTGAAAAAGGAAATAATTAAGGTAAATAGATTCTTGGTCAAGGAATGTTCTTTCATTATGGATCTTTATTTTCTTTAAAATGTGGTTGGCCCAATGGTGATTTTTTTATAAAAAATGTGGTTGGCCCAAAAGTAAGAAAATGTGGTTGGCCCAACGGTAAGAAAATGTGATTACCTCAATGGTGAGATTTTAATAAGAAAATGTTTTTGACCCAAACAGTAAAATTTTAATAAAAATATGGTTGGCCCAAAGGTAAAAATGTGGTTGGCCCAACGATTAGAAAATGTGTTCGGTTCAACGGTAAGAGAAATGTGATTGCATCAATAGTGAGATTTTAATAAACAATGTGTTTGGCCCAATGATAAGATTTCATAAAAATATGGTTGGCCCAATGGCGAGACTTAATGGTACTTCATCGTTGTTTGAAGTGTGTGATCGGTAGTGAGTTCTTGTTTCATGTAGGATTTTAAATTAATGTAGGGTTAAGCTTGTTTTATATGGAAAAATAGAAGAGAGGTGTTTATAAGCGATTGATAGTTCGGCCTTGCTTCATATGAATAATGGTTCGATGACATTGGACGTAAGATTTTTGTAAGTGAATTCTAGCCCAACGTTGTTTCAAGCAAGATTGAATGTTGTTTCACGTGAATCTTTATAAAGGAATGATAGTTCAGTATCGTTATTATAATTGAATCTGATATTTTATGAAGGAAGCTTGAGTAAGGAGGATATGAAAAAAGAAAGATTAATTCTCAATTTTAAAGTGCTCAGTCTTACTCTTTCTACAGTATTTATTACTATATGATAGACATGATATATTTTTATTGAATTAGTTGATCCGTGATAAGGAAGAATAATACTAATTTATAATTTATATATGTATTTTTATCATTTCAGCTTTATGACCAATCTTCTGAATGCTGTAGATAGTCTTTTGAGAGGAGAAGCTGAAAAAGGATATGATAATAGGGAGAGGATGCTGTACACATGGGGCGAGATATGTAGTTATCGAGCAAATGGGTGGCATCGATTATCGTGCAATCTGTTTCCTTTTGTTCACATGCTTTGTGAACAATCCAAGAAGGATGTAAACATGTATAAAGTCATTTTAGCCAGGTGTGAGAGCAAGGAGGATTTTATTAATTTAGGAACGGGTAATTATTTTGTAGAGAGGAAATTGTACTATTAGTCTGGCAGCATTATTGTATATTAGTAGATATAGTAGATGTCGAAGAAGGGAGAGTACTTGAACCTATAGTGGCTATGCTTTTAGGCTTACTACCTCATGTGGAGAGTGGTGATTCAGAGAACTATGTTCGTAGTTGAATCTCTGACCATCATTCCTCGCAGACAATCTCTCCCTCCTTTCCCATTCACTGTACCATCTAATATGGATAATACTACCAGTCAATCTAATCATTTTGTGACTGGTACTAGTGCTTGCACTACCACCACAACCTCTTTAGCAAACACATTGACTTGTATACTGCGCAATTCCACTGTTTATTGTACCACCACCAGAATCTGTTCCTCTACTATTTGCACTTCATCTATTCTCATGCCAGCACCTATTCCTATTTCTAGTTCTTCCAATGCTCACATTCCACCACCACCACCTGTTCCTACTTGCACTTCCTCGGCGCTCATGCCAGCACCAATTCCTGTTCCTAATACTACTACCTCTAACCATCCTCTCCCTCCCACTTCTCTTACTCATATGACAAGTACGTCATTAGCTGCTGATATTCCTAGTATCAGCCATGCAGACTCTCACAGAGTTGATAGGGAAAGTATGAATGGGAATTTATATAGCTCTGTGAGAGTGGATATCCATTCTCAACCACATCATGTTTTGGAAATGGCGCCGAGGTGCCATGATGTATGCAATGTAATTGTTGATTACTTGAGGGAGAAGCGGATATTTTTAATTATATCGCTAGGATAGAAAGGGAAGATGGAAGTAATTGGGTGAATTAGAATGCCTATCCCCAGTTGCATGGAGCAGGGAAAAATATGTTTGAAGTGATATCCCGTCGAAATAGAGAATATAGTAGATTCCCTTTACATGGAGTAGATGTTACCATATGCGTTCGAGAGCCGGGCCGAATTTTAAAACTCGAACAGTATGTTGAGGCCCTGTTTGCTTACACGCTCGAACAAGTATTGTCTGATGTGGACCAAGATAATTACGTTGGCTTTTCCATAGACAGTATGAACGACACCCTCGGGCACCCAGTTTATATTCCATGGAGAAAACGTCCGTATATGACAGTTGAGCATATTCTTTCCACTTTGGAAATATTTTGAACTCGAACGAAGTATTTCTCCTTGGTGAAAGAATACGATCAAAAGTCATATTACGGACCCAATACGTGGACAGGGCCGAAAGAATGATAAAATGTATCTCCCACTGGAAGAGTACTTACAAAAACATATCATTCCCGTTCCGAGCTTAAGTGGCAATGGGAGCTATGAGTATCTCGCGCGAGCCATATGTCTGGCTGGAAGTAGAGCAAATCAGACAAAGCACATTAAATATAAAATGCGAAATGACTCAGAAAGATGGATTAAGGAAGGAAAAATGCTATCTGAAGATGCAGGTGTTGATTTGAAAGTGAAAAATGGTGAGGGTATTGATGAACTGGACAGGTTTCAAAGGTGTTTTGGGAATGAGTATTAAATTGTTGTATATGCCCTCAGTCCGATGACAAGAGATTTTTACGTTTGGTATCGGGGGAGAGTTCAACTTCTATTAAAAAGTTATTTCTTTTTGACAAAGACCAGCACTACGAGGTAATTTCTTGTAAACCATCATTTCTAGGTAAAAGAGAGAGTATTGTCCTGATTGCCTTACTCCCTATCATAATCGTATTGACCATAGGTGTGAGTATCAATGCAAAATGTGTGAGAGGAGACCTATTATTACAGATAATGATGTTGAAGAGAGTAATATTCAATGTATGGCTTGTTTGAGAACATTTCCTACTCTTTCATGCTATCGCACCTGTAGTATGTTAGAGAATGGTAAGCCCGTATGTTATTACGTGAAGCTTTGCTCAAAGTGTGGAGTTAAAATTGATTCTCATCGTAGAAGAACTAATCATGTTTGTGGGGAACGTTATTGCAATCTTTGTCTGACGCATGTTGAACCGACACACGTTTTGTTAGTTAAGAAATTACGGAAGAATCATATCAAAAACTTCTTGTATGTTGTTTACGATGTAGCAACCCAACTACTAGTAGAGAATGAAACGGTGCAAAGTGAGTATCGCGCAAATTTAGTTTCTGCTTCCCAACGCTGTCATGAATGCAAGGACAGTGAAGTGGAGTATAAAAGTTTTGTATGTGTTAATGCAGAAAGTGATAGAGACTTTGTGTTTTATGACATGCAGCCATTTATCATTCACGTTCTTAGTCAAGGTCCAAAGTTTAAGAGAGTGGTGGGAATTGCGCATAATGGTTCCCGTTTTGATACTTTATTAGTAGCGAGAGGTCTTATCGGAAAACAACACTATTCTCCTAATATTATTGCACAAGGACAAAATAATATTCAAATATCGGTCGGAAATGTTTATTTTAAGGACAGCTTTTTGTTTTTAGAGGAAAAGTTATCTAAATTACGGAAAATCATGGGATTTCAACAAGGTTTTAAGAAGGGTGAATTTCCCTTTTTATCTAATACATAAAGGTAACGAAAACTATGATGGACCATGGCCTATTATCTATTTTTATGACCTGGATTCTAAATCCGAGGAACAAGGGAAAGCTCTTCTTAAGTGGTATGATACGGTTGAAGAATCAACGTTCAACATGCAGAAAGAAATGCTGGAGTATTGCAAGAAGAATGTATTCATCCTTACACAAGCTGTGATTAAGTTTTTGAGTCTTATTCAAGAGAAAACAGGTTGTATTCAATATTTTCTAGAGACCTGTACTATTGCAGCCTGTGCTATGCAATGTTTCAGGTCTTTAGTTAGCAGAGAATACCATCCCCGTCACTCCTCCAATGAGGTTCCAATACGGTAATCATTAGAGTAAAAAGTCTTTACAGTGGATAAAGTATTTGGAGTCTTTAGATAAAAACGTTTCCGTTCGAATTATTGCTAATGGGGGCGAAGTTCCGTTTGGTAAATATAAATTGGATGGCTATAGCGAGACTGCCTATAAGTACTGTGGATTCTTTTGGTATGATCATACCTGTATTCAACAGCTTCGTCATCATACTTTGGATAACGAAGAACAAGTAACGTTGCAAAACACGTATGATGCAACAAAGATTCGAAAACAATATTTGGAAAGATGTGGCTTAAATGATAATGAAATCCGGGAATGCGAATGGAATGAGCAAGTACGAAATTCCCCTAACATTCAGGATTTCATTAAAACGCAATGTGTGGAAATTGAAGGTTTTCGTATTCCTAAAGAAAGTTTCAAGGGAGAGACAACTGAATGTTTTCGCGCATTGTATGAATGCAAATTGTATGAAATATTGGCTATATAGATGTAACTTCTCGCTATCCATGGGTAATGTCGAGGAAACCTGTTCCTACTGGGAAGTCTATTATTCATACAGGAGAAGGAATCCCACAACCAAATTATATCCATGGTGTTGTATTCTGTAAGGTTTTACTCCACAAAATTTAGACATTTCCATTCTTCCGTACAAATCAAGTAAACGATTCGTTTTTGGTCTTTGTAGGCATTGTATGGAAGGCATGGAGAAAGGGGAATGCAATCGTGATGAGGAACAACGGAGCTTCATCGGTACATTTTGCACTCCCGAATTACATGAAGCTATTAAAAAGGGCTACAAAGAATTATGATGATATTAAAGAAGTTTATACCTCTTTAGTTCCTAAGAAGCAGCAGAGAACGAAGAAGCGTGTGTTGGATGAAGTGGTATATCCAGCGAAAAAACGTTTGTTTTACGAAAATACTAATATAAAACAAATTCCAGTAGCAGCGGCAGGAGCAGCAGCAAAAGTAGCAGCAGAAGAAGGAGGATTTTCAAGACTGGTAAAATCTGCATGAGTTATAGTGAGAGCAGTTCCCACTACAGTGTTAGCGTACCTTTCAGTGAAAGCATCAAGATCAGCAGGAACAGTAAGTAAAAAAGTGAAAAAGTACTACTGCTAAGTGTTTGTAAAAAAGCAGCGGGTGGACCAAAAATGTATTAAGCAGGCATTAAAGAAGTGGAATCCTGCAACTGCATTGATATGTGAATGTTGTTATGAAGGACAAGGTAATCAAACTGGTCATGCATGTCTAGGATATGTGAATGTTGAAGTTCAAAGAGGAGAAGACTGAAGAATATTCTAGAAAAGCTGTGTGGGGTAATATTTTGAAATTTTTAACATTAAATGAACTTTATAGTTTATATAAAGGAGATTATCAGGAAGTGGAAGAGAATGATATATTAATGAGAAATATGAAATATGGTTTGTGGCGAGTAATAAAGGTGTACATGTCAAGTGTAATTGATATGTTTTTTGAAAAGGATAAAAATCGACAGTCGAACTCAGAATTTAATACTGTGAAAATAAAAAGAAGAAAGTGAAGTGAAAATGTCAGATTTTTGTGTATTTTGTGATGGTGATATTTTTATTGCGGACTCGTGCGTGTTACAAACTTTTCGTACTTATTTAAAGGACAATCCAATTACTTGTAGTTGGTCTAAGTTGAAGATTCTTCATAATAACTGTATATATGTATGGTATGGAATACAGGCAAAGTACTTTCAAAACATTTGTTGAATCAAGTGAATCGTCATGAAACTTTTGTAGAGTACTATGAAAATTTCAAACGAGAGGGTCATGTAAGTATTTCCATGAATACTTTTTTCAAATCTTGTAGAGAATTAGTTCATAATAGTGAATTCATTGCTCAACTCATACCAAATGCAATACAAGAGCAATTTTCTGTAGAAACGTCTCTAAGTGTCTTCAGAGCAGTGCATTATTGATGTGCAGGGATTTAAAATCCCTTCACATGAGTTTATTATGAGAGAATTTTGTGTTGTAGCGTGTGATGCTAGTCTTTTGTTCCACTGTTTAGTAAAACTTCCATGTGACATTACGGAAGTAGGAGTAGGATATCAAAAACAAGTTCAATGGTTAAGGCAAACTTTCACGATTTACATTGGGACACCGCAGATAGATACAGCGTTTCACGTCTTCGTAGAATAATTTTTCAATTATGTTCAAGTAAAGCTACATTTTTTGTCAAGGTCTTGAAAAGGTATAGTGAATTAAAAAACTATTTCACTTGGAAAGCGTGAATCATGTAAGTGAAAAAGAATGTCCTGCCCTGAAAACATTAAATTTGAACACTGGTACGTCTAAGTGTACTTATCATGACCCTGTCGATGTGAATGCTTGTGCATTAAGAAACTGCTTACAATTACAACACTGATGAAACTAGAGAAACCACAAAATCTTGTAAATACATTATTAGCCACGCAATGTAAGAAGCATGTGCAGTTGTATTTATTACTTACTTTACTTACTCTTAACTAATAATAAAGAATGATACTCTACGAATTTGTTTTGATTTTAATTTAAGGATGTTTTTTCCTAAATGATAACAAAAAGGTTTAAATTATACAAACATATCTTCTTAAAATGAGGGAGAGTAGTACAATGCTATTTTCAACGTTGCTTGATTTTTGTTTTATAATTTCTTTCACATATTTTACTACTATTTGATCATTTTTTTCTCAGATTAACAGTATTAAATTTTGATATGATATTAACAAATACTGTTAATATATAACATTATATTAAATAAATACTATACAAAATAATCCGCAAAGGATGAAACTGAATTTTTTATATTTATATAATTTACAATTTCGTTTTAAGAACGTTGACAATTTTGCTTAGGAGGTGGTCTTGCAATAGTATCAAAATAAAAAGCCCTTGCATTTTCATTTATATAAATTGCAGTCCAATGACAACCTCCGCTTGAGGAAGAACTTAAATTAATAATCAGTGCTGCTGGAAAGTGTAAACGAACAGGTAATGTATTAATGGCGCCAGTCAGTACACTTGAAGATAAACAATCATGTAAAATAACTTTCATCAGCTGGTCCGTCCACATTGTTTGTTATAGGACTTGGTATGTATACATATTTATTTTGATTTAACACTGATAAACCAATCTAATAAAATTTCATATAATAAGCATAAGTCTATCCTTCTTTCACTGCATATCGGAAATAGGAGAATCGATGGAAGTAGTGAATAAATTGTGTTGAGAGATATGCCAAGTGAGAAAAGTGAGGACACTTTAATTCTTCTTCTAGGTTGATTACACTTTTTCCGAGGTTAGATTCGAGAAAAAACGCTCTTGTTTTCCCGAACGTGTACACTACACTACTGTGCCGAGTATATTTGGTAATCACACTTTTAACTTCACTGTAGGAGATATCACCATGGTTCCAGTGGAGACCATACAGATGTTGAGATACGTAATCGTTTTGTATTCGTAAGGGTGTTGTCAACTGGGAGTAGGGGGAAAGGAGGTTTAAAAATCCAACATTGTGAACAATCCAAGTCAGGATTTATAATAAGTTCTTTCAAGACTAAACTTTTGTGTTCGTCCTCGTCATTTTAACTATGTGTGAGAGCAGAGAAGTGTACTTGAATCCTCATTGTGACTGAATGATTTTGAAATTAAAATGTACCATCGGTTTATACATTTCTATTTCTATCAATTTCTATAACCGAATCAAACGGAGCATACACAATACATGATAGAGACTGTACTAGTGCTTGACTAAAGGATATTTTTATATTAACAAGAGAGTCTCTTACAACATAACAAGAACAATCATCAATACTTTCTGTAGGAAACAGAATAAATGGGAAAATGGTATAACCATATGCAAAATCATTAGAAGTAATCGTATGTGCAGTATTTCGATGAAAGATCCCAGTACCAGCAAACAGGGTGAAATAACTTTGAATGAATAATACTCTTACAAAATCGGGGGTTAGGGGGCTGGGTGGATAAAATTTGGAGCCTACCTGGACGTGCAATTTGTTCAGATTGAAATGTACAAAGTGGAGAGGGTTCAGATGACATTTACCATTCATTGCTGTATTTGTTACGAATCCAATCACAAGGTTTTTCGGTACACTACCCAAAAATTAATTATCAATAATAAATAAAGTTACATTTTGTGGAATAATAATGATTCGTGTTTCCACTCTAGTGAGTGGTAATTTTGCAGTATTTTTTCCATGTAAGAATTTAAATGAAGAAATAAGTCAGCAGAAATAGTAGGACGACGTGCATATAATACAACTTCTTGTAAGACAACTTTAAAGTTGGAATTGTCAGCAGTCATTAAGCAAAATGAGTCTTTATTACGAAACAGTTTCATACGCAAACTTACTTTATTTGGGAGTATATGATTTAAGTTGGCAATATCTGTAAAGAGACGTCCAAACATTTCAAAAGGAGCACTACCACTAGCAATTTGCGTTCTTTTACGAAAACCAACATTATTTTCATTAAGAGTATTAAATTATCCATGAGTTACTTTATGCCACAACGCACATGTGAGATGAGTTTTCGAAGCATCTTCATAGTAATTAAGAATTGATTCTAAGAAAGCTCGAATAGCATATTAGCCAGAAGAAGAAGAAATTAATTTATCATTTAAATATACATTAACTTGACTGAACATAAAATGAAGGAAGTATTTACTGGTGCTACAACATCAGGTTGCACTGCTGGTTGATCGCCTTGTGCTGATTTATATACTTCTGAGTTATCACCATTTGCTTTTGTTATTTTACAACGTACATACACGTACAAGTATGAAGGATGAATATATTCTCCAACATACCCCGGAATGACAAATTCAATGGGGCCCTCTGAAATAAATGTAGAAATAGGATGATAATCTTGCATACGAGAAGACTCAATAGCAGTTTGAGTCATGAGTACAGTTTGTAAATCAAATTCATTAGTACAACACTCCTTACTTGATGTTGAAAGGAAAGACGTTTTATCACCTAACTAAAAATATCCCTGTCACGATAAGAATTTGTTTTCTTTTTCTTCTTTCTTTTGTTAATAATTGGTGATCCAATACGTTTAGGAAGAAGAAATCCTTTTAGTTTACGCACCCGTCATCTACCACTACCAGTTAACAACTGATTAATTTTATTTTCGGCTTTTGTTCTTAAAGACGAATCCGCCTGATGAACTCTACTTTGACTGATTCTTTAAATGGACGATTTTCTAATACTTCTCCCGCAACTTGCATTCCTGTTTGTAATGCTTGTCGACCAACTGCTTTAGCTCCTTGCTTAATAAGTGGCATAACAAATCAAAAGAGACCTCGAAATAATCTCCCTAATCCATGTCCACGTTGATTAACTGATCCAGCAAAATAAGGGATACATCTACCATCAGGTGGAACTTTCATTTTCTCGAGTGGTGTTGATAGTGAAGTGTTATGATCAATGTCCCGGATGCGAATGATATATTTCGTCCTGCATTGTGCTTTAGTAGTATTTAAATTGTGTCAAATGAAAGTTTACTTAAAGGAAAATAATGTACATTCTGTATATACGGTCTGTACTTTCTCGTGATTAGTATCAGACATGGCTACAATAAGTAGTAAAGGTGCTTTTGTATCACCTACAAATGTCAATGTAAGATTGTTTTGTGCTCGTTTTTGTTTTTAATAGATTAATACCAGCTTCGAAACCTAATTTTAAAGCAAGTATGGCTGTAAGATAAATTCTGATTTAATCTTTGCATTCGTTTTAGTAGTAACAGTACTTGAAAAATCAAAGTAAATTAAAGTTGGAGTTATTTTATTCATTACCTCTATCACTGACGGTATAGAAGAAGAATATCTTGGCGATATTTTATATTTAACTTTATCACCATCTACTGTTTAATACCACATATTATTTTGACCTTCAATTACATTATAGCAAGTTAAAGGAATATTAATTTCACTTAGTCATACCATCCATGATGAATTATTAAGATGAATACGATGATTTAAGATATTTTGAAAATGTGATGGATCATTATTGCTATATGTTTCTGTATTAGCATTCGAACTAAGTGTAATGTAAAAATTATCATCCGTACTTTCCGAAATCATTCGTTCCTCTTAAAGTGAAGTGTAATGTTTGAAGTACCAAATTGGAATGGCAAGTTTTATCTCTGTTCATCTTTCAAGTCAACATGTAGGGTGTCAAAATATTTCTTTTCTACTTTAACATAGTATGGACGGGCAAATACAAAAGAATGCATTTTAACATATTGATATTCATAGATACTAATTTTACGAAGGAGTTTACCAAGGAATATTATCCAAGTTGATCCTTTACAATGACAAACATTAATTTCAGAAGGAATATTATATCGAGGTTACACTGAAATGGTGCACTAACATTGATAAACATAGGTTTTCGTTTTTCTGATTTCGGTTGAAAATTTACCCCAGCTATTTGTACATGTGGATTATTTCAGAACCCTAACAAATTTTGTAAACCACTAGTCATTCCAACGACATACTGTTTTCTGTAATCTCGTTTATATTTCATGAAAAGTTGATTTTTATCTTTATCATAGTAAAATGAAAAAATATTATCTTGTTCAGTAGTATTAGCATGATCTTCCATTTGAATATTTTCAATAAAATAGAAAAACAAATATTAGTTTTGAAGTATTCTCTTATAATAAGAACATTTTTTTTTAATGTGTTTTCAAGTGTTATTTCGTCGGAGTCGCTGAGATGAATATTGACACTTTTAATGTTCAAGTTTCCCCACCCCCTGGAAGTGGGAGAGGGTGACAAAAATAATCGTAAACGACCAATATTAATGTCGAATTTACAGTTTACTTTACGGAGTTGCTGAGATGAATAGTGATTCTTTGTATGCAGCTCACGTTCATCCCCCACTCCCTGGTGGGAACAAAACCAATTTAGGGTAAGCACCCACTAACTTGTAGTATAATTGTTTCAAGATACATCGCAGATCCCATTCATCAAAAGGGGAGCAGGAACTATTTCCGGAACAGGAGCTGTTTGTAAATAATTCCGATTCTTTTTTTCGATTTTTCTTCCTCTTCTTCAAGTCATACCTATCCGAACAAAAACACCAGAGGTGCAAAAAGTGGAGCCAAGTTCTTT